>CM033644.1:17282533-17529341 GCA_019512145.1 Engystomops pustulosus
GGAGACCTAGATGTTGTGACTCACTTCCTCCTCCAAAGAACTTATCTATCCAACACTTCTGTGAGCTTCGGTCTGAAATATCTGACTTGCTAGCAAGATGGAATTCAGCAAAGTGAATGGAGGGAGAATGAGAGGAGACCAAGCAAGCGGAACTAGAATCACTGGATAAATTAGTAATACTAATGAGAAATATGAGAAACTCTGCACAATGTCTTCTAAATTGATAGTGATGAAGAACCTTACCCATAAGAATTCTAATTCCCTAATGTACTGCAAAGGTGTCAGAATAACTTTGTATATTCACACATGTTGTGCCCCCTGCCCTGACCAAGTGCCAGTTTTGGAAAGACATTGCCTATCCTGACCTTGGTTTGTCTTGACACCAGTCTCCTGATCTGAACACTGAACATAGACTACTTCTAGGTGGTAATGACTCAGTGCCCCCCTTGGCATCAAGTCTAGATCAGTTTACAGGGTTTTGATGGTCAATACTAAGGGATCCCCTACTGCAATGGGTCCACACCTACTGTGTTACACTCAAGAAGTGCCTGAAGGAGTTTATAGCAAAATAACTTAATTCTGCAAATTTTTTAATCACTCTCTGCCTATTGGTTGGATTGACACTTACCACTCTGAGGATGGTGCTTTATTCCTAGCAGTTCATCAAGAACATGGTACACGGAGCTCTGAGCAGCACTCCCACCGGAGAAAGAGAGGGGCTCGTCTGATACACCCTCATACACAAGACCTTCCGGCATGTTGGGGTTGTCCTTCCAACTGCAAGTTAAAAGCATAAAAACATAATATACACAGACAGTCACATATATACTAATGCCATATAAAACAACAGAGAGCTATTAAACCATGAATAAGAACCTTCATACACCCGTACAGAGGAGATAATCTGGCTGGTGGGTAAACTGTTATATAGTACTGACTTACACTATATTTAAAGGGGTTGAATACCAAATACTACTCACTTTCAGGGGCGGCAGACAACCCCTTAGAAAATGGAAAGTCAATGAATGGGACAAAACCTCCGGTCCGAAGAGTTGAGTACTTACATGTCCAGCCCTGCTCTGAATACAGATAAGAGCATATGAACTTTGGTGTTGGTTGCTGTGGTTGGTCATGTTCTCATACTAGGAGAATTAAGCTTTGGTCACACTTTTTTGCCCTCCAGTTTAGGGATACAGCGAACAGTCTCCCCCCGAAAGACATATCCAACTGTATCCAAATACAATGGGATATGTGGTCCTGTTCCTTCCCTTTCCCCACTGGACGTGAGAGGAGGAGTGAACATCAGGATGTTTAGGGTATTTCCCTTAGTGACATCACTGAGGACCTGCCTTCTGCTGAGCAATGTATACGCTCAGTGGAGGCTCTGATGGGCTCTGCTGAGCGTATTCGTCGCTCAGTAGGAGGAAGCCGGATGCGGCGTCTTTCCATCATGCGTTTTCCACAGTATGTGTTGTATACTGTGCAGATAGAGGCAAAAAAGGATGCCGCTCCTTGTCAGTATAGATCCATGTCTATGCTCAGCATATATTTTAATGGCATTATACATGATGTGAATCTAGGAGCATACACAATACACTGGGTAAAGTGAATGATCTCTTTTCATAGTGAATTTTTTTTGACACTTTAGGTAACACATTACCAAGTACGGACTGGCATAATGATAAGAACACAACATGAAAGAATAGTAGATTGGGTAAAGTTAATATGTTGAAAATTCCCAAATCAAATTTATTAAGAACAAAAAGAAATATTACCTAGAGTAGCAACTGTAAATTACCAATCTTAGCCTGGACTATTAAATCTGAATTTTTCTTCTGAAAAATATTTAGGATGGAAAACCTCCCTACATTTCTCAACATATAACATTGCGCAGTAAATTCCTTATGAATGTTTCTGTACACACTATTAGCTGACCTGCATCTGCAGTTATCCGTAAGCAATTCATTTCAATACCAAACACTATATTTTACCCTCTGCTAATTCAACCCCAAGAAAATATACTCCAGGCTAAAAGTTAAAAAACAAAACTATTCTGGGAAAAAGAGGACACTGAGTGAACAAATGCTCAAAAATTCACACTGGGAACTTGAATGGGGCCCACTATTTACTTGTGACCTTCTACATACCAATAGAGGTTACATTTTTTAGGTCCCTTGGGAATATTTAGGAAGTTTCTAAAAATAATCGTTTTCCGGGGAGCTTGAGAATCGGAGGAGGTAACTAAAAATAGCAAGACAAACAAAGTCTTAAAATTGAAGCCAAAGGGAAATAATCCTGAAAAAGAAAAATTGATGGGATAAAGACATGTTGGAAAGAAGATTCTGAGCCATGATGGACAGGTAGCACACAGCTTTTAAGTCTTTGCCTTGAGTTTAGTAGCGGATCCAGTGTCCATACACCTTCAATAACTAGGACAAATGCTGTTTTAGCCGACACCGGTTACCCCCATCACCTCCATTTGCAAGTGTTGTGAATGAGGATGTGGGACTAGGCCCCTGCCAGACACAAATCCGGTTAGCCCTAACTTGAGTATTACCTGAGACTTCTACTTTGAGACCCAATAACTTCCATGTACCCATTAAAAAATATTTAGGAAAAGTCAACTTTCTAAATCCATGTAGAAAGTATAATCCGCATGCATGTGTCTGGCACTTCTCCTCGCTCATCCTGGATGTGTAATGGGAATGATGCTCTGAGAAATTGTGGTTATGTAATCCACATTCTGAATTTTTCCAGCCACCTTACATGTATTTTCCAGGATAACTATGTATTAAAAATATGTGACCAATGTTCTATTTCTTTCAACCGAAATGACAGAACTTAAAGCCAGGATTTTTCAAACAACTAAATATATTCATCATCCAATCAAACTTCAGGAATATATTACTCCCAATGATGAGTCACTTATTGTGGAGACATCTGGCTCAGCAAAGTGGATCCAGTGTCAAACGCTCTGAGCGGAGAATTTCTCACCTTCAGTAGCCTAGTTGGAACCAGTGGCATTTTGGGAAAAAACAGCTCCACTTTCTTCCTTCTAGACATACAGCACCATAACTTCATACAGGCTGCATTTCCGGGATCTGGGGAGTGGTATGAACACCCACCTGGTGTTCTCAATCTGCCCTAGGACACTGGAGTGGAAAAATACTCAAAACCCTTAACGGAAGCAAAGAAGCAGAGCCACCTTTGGGGTCCAAACATGCTGAGACCCATGCCCGATTCGATGGCACCATTACCTGCGCTCTATAATCTTCTGTTGAGGAGTTGTGACGTGCTAGGTTTGTAGAGTTTGAGATTTGATTTTTTGGTTGTTAAGGAACACTAGGACCTTTCCGGGGCAGGCAGGAGGTGTATAACATAAGGGTTATAGTCTCAGAAGACATCATGTGGGTCAATGTTTTGGGGAAGGTCATGCCCAAATCCATGTTCCATGAACAAAAAAACTAACTTTTTCAGCATTGTTAATCATTTCAGTAGTCTATACAAGTTTACATTCATGGCTCCCTGCTAGGAGCATGTGGAGAGTCCCCAGGAAGGGGCAGCTGCAGCCTTTGTATGTCTGTGGCAGTCTCCTCTCCACCACCCTCCCGCCTCCTCTCATGTGTATTGAGCAAGCAGGGAAGGGGGACGGAGTAGGGGAGGAATACATGAGGAGACACAGGCACACACACACAGGCTGCAGCTGCCCCACACCACATGCTGCTTGCAGGGAGATGGGTAATGTGAAATGAACTATTATAAAGGACGGGAATGAGGTATTTTTAAAAGCAATATTTTTAATATCAAAAAGCATAGGCTATTAGAACCCATCACCAGCTAAAATAACATTCCTGGTGACTTTTAAGCAACTTTATCTGCCAGAGCCATTTCAGACCATACCAAATTTTGGGGGAGCTGCCAGTTTGAGAAGTGTTGGAGGGATGGGATGGATGGGTCACCTCATCCAACTGCTAACCAGGTTAAAAAAAAAAGGGTAAATATTTTAATCATTATTGTTGGGTAATGATGGAAGTAAAGCTACAAAATAGGCAAGTTACCACCCTGAGAACACTGCTGAGGATCCCAAGGAAAAGCAGAGGTTTCACAACTCAAGATCTAATTTAACTTTTAAGATTTAATTGAATAAACAAATGAACAAAACCAGACATTGGCCTCCAGATGTAGACAGTCCAGCTAATTCCTGGGAACTGCAGAGCCCGTTATAAAGCAAAACCACATTCTCTGCAACTTCTAATTAACACAGAATGAAAATCTTAACCTTTCCAAAAACATAACTCTTTCAGAGCCACCAATGACATGTTTATCTATTTCTGGTCATATTTCAGTGAAGATGCTGCATTATCCTGTATAGTGATGACTTGTCAGAGGTTGAAGCTACATTCTGGCACAGGGATCATAGTCTTACACTACTAAACATCAGGGAACTAAGCACTTACATGCAGGTGTGTTCTCTCTGGCAGGATCCAATCTAACTCCTTATGACCTCCTTTACTTAAAAGCTTTTTTTTTTTTTTTTTTTTAAATTATGCAAAAGAGCCCCTCAGGCTAATTTGCATATTTTCCCAGGGCAACTGAAATTGTAAACACCAGGACTTATAGAAACAGGTTAGAATTATATTTGTGAAATAATGTATTTTTGTTAATAACACAGTGAATTAGAGAATCTGGTCTCCATGGGAAAGATCAGATGTTACTCTTCATTTACACAAAATGGACTACCGATTTCTACAAGTTTGTCAAAAGTTAAGGAATCCTTTCAAGGGCATTTACCACCAGGATGAAAGACTGTATGCAAATGAGCAAATGGAGCCCGGAGCCCCTCAGGCTCATTTGCATACAGTCTTTCATCCTGGTGGTAGATGCCCTTTAAGATCTCAATTGTCTATTAAAAGTATCCAGTAAAATTGAATTGCATTAGGAAAAAGAATGAATCCAAGCAGAACTCATCATTATATCATAGTAAAGACAATTCCTTAGGACTAGAAGACTTGATTCTTCAGATTTGGCCTCTCAGGTCATTCATTATGGTGTAAAAAAAAGATATTTTCTGTTTTTTGCCCTTAGATCATTGTCCCTTTCCCCCAGAAAAATGAAGAATGACTCCTTCCAGCCAGATGGAGGGTGTCGTTTATCTTTGGACTGGGGATGGAGAAGAAGAAAAAGATGACATATGGAAAATGTTGAGTCGAGAGTAAATGATTTAAAGTTACAAAAGTTAGTTTGAAGTTATCGTTCACGATTTTAAGATTTTTTTACTAGGCAGCACTAAATTGTATAAAATATTAAAAGAAACATTTTATTAACCGTTTTATAGCCTCCTTACTGCTCCAGTTTGTCTCCACCAATCCTAGAGTTAGTATGTGATGAGTGACATCCACATGACCACCAGCCAATCACTGAATGCTGTCTGAGTGATTGGCTACAGAGGTCACATGAACAATGTACATGATGTAAATAAGCAATAACATGACTTAAAGTGGCACAAATATATAGCAAAAAGGTACAGATGAGGTTCGCACTCTTGCTTGTTCGTGGTAAAAATCTTTATCTTTATTCGATCATGGATACAGCAGTTTACAAAGAAGAAAAATGTGTGATCATAGATCACCACTATCTGGACTGTGGCACAAATATATGCAGTATTGAAGCGCTGTCCTATTTCAACTATTCATCCTATTTCCACTGAGCTACAATACCAGACCATGATCTACAGGCAGAGGTGTTGGTGTATCTCAAAGGAAGCAGAAATGTTTTTTTCAATTCTGGACATCCCCTTTAAACAAAGTGTAGCTGTGTCCATGTGGAATGTCTTACAGGAAAAGCTCCATAAGTACATCAGGTCCAATTGGAGTTTGGGTTTAAATTAATGAATTAATTGGATTCCAACTAATTGGAAAAGTACGTCTCAAAAACATAATCTAACCCAATTATTACAATTTCATTTTACTGTCCTTATCTACAAAAACAGAGCCCAGGACTGTTGACTAGTCCCATGAAATGTTTTTGGTAACAGTACAGATGTGGGGCCTTTACTGTATATATACACTCACCGGCCACTTTATTAGGTACACCATGCTAGTAACGGGTTGGACCCCCTTTTGCCTTCAGAACTGCATCAATTCTTTGTGGCATAGATACAACAAGGTGCTGGAAGCTCCTCAGAGATTTTGGTCCATATTGACATGATGGCATCACACAGTTGCCGCAGATTTGTCGGCTGCACATCCATGATGCGAATCTCCCATTCCACCACATCCCAAAGATGCTCTATTGGATTGAGATCTGGTGACTGGGAGGCCATTTGAGTACAGTGACCTCATGTCATGTTCAAGAAACCAGTCTGAGATGATTCCAGCTTTATGACATGCGCATTATCCTGCTGAAAGTAGCCATCAGATGTTACAGGGTACATTGTGGTCCATAAAGGGCATGGACATGGTCAGCAACAATACTCAGGTAGGCTGTGGCGTTGCAACGTATGCTCGATTGGTACCAAGGGGCCCAAGAGTCCAAAAAAATATTCCCCACACCATGACACCACCACCACCAGCCTGAACGTTGATACAAGGCAGGATGGATCCATGCTTTCATGTTGTTGACGCCAAATCTGACCCTACCATCCGCAAGCGTCGCAGCAGAAATCGAGACTCATCAGACCAGGCAACGTTTTCCAAATTCTGACTGACCTACCATCCGAATGTCGCAGCAGTTGCCGCCATGTGATTGGCTGATTAGAAATTAAGTGTTAACGAGCAGTTGGACAGGTGTACCTAATAAAGTGGCCGGTGAGTTGTATATTTTTTATTTTGAATCTCTCGTTTTCTGAGTAAAAGGATAGTAATGGATGAGAAACTGAACCCCAGAGCTCCTCAGAAAGTGCATACAAGATGCTGACCTATAATCTCTACTGGTCCCACAGATAACTTGTCTATGAGTAACCGGAGTGGAAAATATCCCACATATTACCAGAAGTAGACATTCCATATATAGAACTAGCACAAAACTAGATAGAGATCAATACTACGGACAGTTGAATAGTGAGATTCTAAGAAACAATGGATGGAATTCTTGAGATTTTTCCAGAAGAAAACTATGTTAAAAAGATAATAGAAGATCCAAAACAGGACAGACAAAAGGCAAGAATTCTGGAGGAATGAGATGTATTGTCCTCTCAAAAACCTTGTAAGTTATTAGGTCAAGAAACTAAACCACACTCGCCATAAAGGTGTTGGATTGAAGTGAAGGTCAAACAGGTAAGTGGTCCCTCAAATACTTCCATCAGACAGAAAGTTGCCAAAAATTTTGAGAAGACAACTCCACTTGAAATGTATGTTAGTGTGAGTTTCTACTACTGAATGGTACAATATGGACAAAATTTCTTCTAAGACTTCAACCACCCAAGGTCTAAAATACAGTGTATTACAATAATCCTATTGACAATTTGGTCTGTCTTTAAGACGTTAGATATACCTATATTTAGGATAAGGACATTGGTGTTATCATTTACCAAAAACCTAAGGGCTAATTATTGTTGGAGCCGAGACTTGAGACCCTTGGTCAAGAGAGGGGGAACTTGAGTATGAAATTCACCAACTCTTCAGTACCCAATACCCAATACTTCAATACCCAAACTCTTCAGTGAGTGGTGATCATTTTTGGACAACCACCCCAAGACCCACCATAAACATTAGATGGGAAGGGACCTATAAAATTTAGGTTCCTTCCGGTCAAAGGTCAATTTACAAGGACTGGTTATGCGAGTATGAGCAGATCACTTCCTCTTCAGATGAACTTATTTCTATATGAATTAGACTTACCCAGTGAGGAATGTGCGGATTGTGTTGTAAATACATCCGAGTCCACATATTCTAAAGGGAAAGCAGAGCAAAAATTTAGGTGAATGGATGCAAATATGTTCTCAGACTGAGGATATAAGAAATGATACAAATGCGTATCACCCTCACCATACATGAGCTGCAGAGCTGCGTCTCATCTTGTTGATGGATTGCTCCAGGCCGGTAAGCTAGAGAGAAGGGTCTGCCGGTCATCTTTCTTGTAAGGCTTCACTATCCTAATGACAGCCTGAACAGATACAGTTATCATTACATCATAAACACATGCAGGGGCTGTAAGACCACCATGGGCCCTGGGCTGTAAGAATATCATGGCCCTACAAGCTGGATCACCCTCCTACATAGGTACTGGAATCATCTTCTCATAAACTAATGTACATGTTCACCCACCAAGAAGGGAGTCGTTGTGTTTGAGTTTGTCCTGGGAAACAGGACCCAAATCCCTGCTTTTACAATGAAATTGTTATATTTGTTATTGAGGATTACCTTTCAAAGAAAACCAACCACCAATATCAAGCATATAATCCGGACACTACTCATAGATCAGCACGTGACCTGTGGTAATCTCTTATATTTGTTATACATACTCCTTCCTTCTAAAATCATCTTTTTACATTATGCAAATGAGCCTGAGGACTCTTTGGGGGTTTTACTATAGCCCCCCCATGTCCTGTAGTTCACAGGCGTTTATCGGTGCCAGGAGCACTCCAATCCCTCAGATTGTGTGATCAATCATCAGGTAGAGGGAGATGGGGGGAGCTTTAGGAAGTAGAGGGAGAACATGTAACAGTCTGTGAAACTACAGCACATAACATCGGCAGATGCCTTCTCGTCTCATTAGAATAATTTACAATTTGATTTTAGAAGGAAGAAGGCCATAGATAACAATTAAAAGATTACCACACTCACGTGCCAGGATCTATGAGGTAAATGCCCCTGGTTTGTGCTAATGAGACAGAAGGGCACCTTTGGGTGTTACCGAATTCCTACATGCTGTAGCTAACAGCTGTTACATCACTGTCTCCCCTGATCCTTCTGCCTGATGTAACCTCATACAATGGGGTGATGGTTGATTGCTACAGTACAGTGTAAATGCCTGTGTACTAACAGCATGGGTGGGGAATGGAACCCCCCCCCCCCATAGCTCTTCTGGCTCATCACTAATTTTAAAAATTATTTTAAAGAGAAGGAGACCATGGATCACAAATAAGAAGATTACCAGTCAAGTGTAGGACCTATGAGTAATGCCCCTTGGTTATCATTGATTTTGGTGTCAATTTCCTTAAACGTGGCACACATGTTTATTTAAGGGTAAAGTGTGCCACACACTTCTGTACCTCTGTCTCAATGAACCACTATACAACTCCATCTGACTCCACAGACATGCACTTCATCACCTTTCTAAAGAACAAAGGATCTGTCCTTGTTCATGTTTTGCAAACATTGGGTTCAGATGACTTTACCCTGCGTAATAGGGGCTTTTGGCCTCGGCACAGCTCCCTCCCCTTACGTTATCTGGAAACGACATTCCTTAGTTGTACATCGGATCCCATGTCAGTACAGGTATTGTCCTGTAACCCTACCTGCATTTATCATTGTGAGGTACCAGGTACAGTACAAGACTAAGGCTTTTGCATGTGCTGTAACAATTAGTAGAGACAATGACACCCCGGTGTGCACAGTCCTGAGTGTGGTTTTCTCATGTTGCGCTGAGTATATAACAGAAGATTTTCCCTGTAGCCTGAGACAAACACAAACACAGATAATAGTATCCAAGCAGCCTCACTTCACCCACGTCCACCAAGACTTTCCAAGATCTGAACTCACTGTTACTGTGTATTACATCTGTACTCACTTTTACTGGGGCAGGATGGCAGCCCACCTCCACCAGCATTGTGTACCACACAAAGCCCTGCATACTATCAACCCCGGGGAACGACACAATGGTGGACAGGTTCCTGCAGACAGGAGAGAGAGGTCAGGATCTTCCAGGAGACATGGGTTGCTGTGCCGCTTCCTGGAACTTATCCTAGTCATAATCCATGGCTACATTTTTAGAAAGGATCTCAGACTATTCAATAACACGTCTCCAGGAGAACATTAAAGGGGTTGTCCGGGGTTTTAAAAACCATGGCTACATTCTCCTAGGAAGTGCATGAAATTTCAACTTTTATTTCTATTCAGCTGAGCAGCAATACCTGCACAAGCCATCGGCAGGTGTGGCACTGTTTTTGTATTAAAAGCAGTCATATTTTTTAACCTCTGGTCAACCCCTTTAATAGCTGGAGTTACAAAATTTAACAGAATCGGGTATTCCAGCAACAATATAGCAAACTGCTCTATAACATGCTGCCTGCAGATAGGACACCATCTACAATCTGCTCAGCTCCTCCTGCTCTATAACATGCTGCCTTGCAGATAGGACACTGTGTACAATCTCTCAGCTCCTCCTGCTCTTTAACATGCTGCCTGCAGATAGGACACTATGTACAACCTTCTCAGCTCCTCCTGCTCTAATAACATGCTGCCGTCCGCAGATAGACACTAGTACAATCTGCTCAGCTCATCCTACTCTATACATGCTGCCTGCAGATATAACACTATGTAAATCTGCTCAGCTCTTTCTGCTCTATAATTTCTCCTGCAGATAGGACACTATGTACCCTTCTCACTCCCCCCTGCTCTATAACATTCTGCCTGCAGATGGACACTATGTACAATCTGCTCCGCATACTCCTGCTCCATAACATGCAGCCGTGCATATAGGACACTATGTACAATCTTCTCAGCTCCTCCTGCCTATAACATGCTGCCTGCAGATCGGACACTTACAATCTGCTCAGCTACCTCCTGCTCCATAACATGCATGCCTGCATAGGACACTATGTACAATCTGCTCAGCTCCTCCTGCTCTATAAAAGCTGCCTGCAAAGGACACCATCTCCAATCTGCTCAGCTCCTCCTGCTCTATAATCTGCCTGCAGATAGGACACTATGTAACAATCTGCTCAGCTCCTCCTGCTCTATAACATGCTCCTGCATATAGGACACTATGACAATCTGCTCAGCTCCTCCTGCTCACTAACATGCTTACCTGCAGATAGGACACTATTACAATCTGCTCAGCTCTCCTGCTCTAAACATGCTTCCTGTCATATAGGACACTCTGTACTCTGCTCAGCTCCTCCTGCTCTATACCATGCGGCCTGCCAAATAGGACACCATCTACAATCTGCTCAGCTCCTCCTGCTCTATAACATGCTGCCTGCAGATAGGACACTATGTTACAATCTGCTCAGCTCCTCCTGCTCTATAACATCTGCCTGCAGATTCGGACACTATGTCAACTTCTCAGCTCCTCCTGCTCTATAACAGGCTGCCTGTACAGTAGGACATATGAACACCTACTTGCTCAGCTCCTCCTGCTCATAACAATTAATACCCTAGGCGGGGCAGTTTTGTGTTTTTTTTTCACCGCACCCTCATTAGTACAGAGTGGGTTTAACAGTGTGGGGCTATAAGATGCAGCCTCAAATATTTTGTATCATATTAGTTCAATTACGAGCATAACACAGTTTCATGTATCACCCTTTAGTTCCCAAGCAATGACAGAATAGACAGGAGCCGTAGTGACCCTCCCAACCCCATATTAAAAGACCAGTACATTATACATGGGTGGCTCTGTAGATCTCATATTTGTGGAAATGCTCATACAGCATATCTATCAGCTCCCTATAAAGGAAAGCTTCTGCAGCTGCATGACCCTGCTCACAACATATTATCCTGTGTATTCAGTACACGAACAACATCTGCCTTGTACTGCATGTCCAACTTTAACAGAAGTATTGCAGTGTCCTGCAGAGCATCACTCCTCCTGTAAGCACTATTTATCTTTATTATAGTTTATATTTATATTTATTATAACTCTAATTTATCATTGCTCACTTTCTTCTCTCCTTATGGCTTGATTTGTTTCGTTTCTGGTCATGCATCTTTTGGAACTCTTGGCTCTCTTAGCTTAACGTTCTACTTTCCTAGCCCCTCGGGGGTTTTCCTACTGGTACGTTCGAGCTTCGTGAACTTAATTCTGGGTTGACCTCTCTAGTCTGATCGCTGCGGAGTAACCTAGGTTTCTGCTCGAAGAGCAGGGTGGTTGTCTCCTAGTTCTCCTTTCTTCTCTTCTTCTCTGCATTGGCCCTCTTTTTCTCCCTCTTCTCCTTTCTCTATTTCTCTTGTTCTCTTTCTGCCTGCCTTCCTGCTCTCTCCTTTCTCCTCCTTTCTCCTCTCTTCTTTCCTCTAGGCTTCTTCTTCCTAGCCTCTCTTGCTTCGTTTCTTCTAACTCCGTGTTATCCCTTCTGTGGTTCTCCTGTCCTCCTCTCTTCTCTCCGCTTCTCTTTCTATTCGTGTCTGTTCCAAGTAACTTTCTCTATGTTCTAGCTCTTCCTGACGTCACTCTGCTAATCCGTTCGCCGCGCCCGGGCAATCAACTTTCCTCCATAATGGCCAGCAAGTGCACAGCAAACAAAAAACCAAACTGCAGCAAAACAAAAATCCACAACAACGCAAGTCATAATGGGCGCAAAGGCAAATGCACAAAAGTCAAAGTTGGTGCAGGCAAAAAAATGGAATTATTGTGGTAATGATTTGTATTTCAACCACCTCCGCAACCCCTCCCATTTCAAATTCCCCCTGTCTAATTCCACCACATCCCGCCCTGCACCATGTGCATATTTGCAGTCATCTCCACCTTCCCGCAAGCCCGCCCTTCATCCACCGCACTGGGGTTCTCACCCCCGTCATTCCATCCGCGTCAATTTTTTCCAGTGCCAGTACCGCCAGGGTCCCCCCTACCTTCCTCATTAGGTCTAGTTAGGTGTTGGCGCTTGCTGAGTGATCCTGTTGTGTTTTTCCGGCCTTCCGCTGTAATCTTAATTTCCCATGCTGTCTTTCACTACGCTCATCCACTTTTCCCCTGCTCGACCCCCTCGTGTTCTCTGCCTCTTTATCCGACCCACCCATTTTATATAGGCCTCTGCAAGCATCACTTTACTTCACTTCTCACTTAACTTATCATCACTTACATTCTCTCAACTTCACTGGGCACTGTCACCTCCCTGCATCACTTCCACTTTCAAACACTGTGTTCCGCTTACACTCCCTCCCTGCCCCCACCTTATTCCAGTGTTCACCTGCCGTGGGTGTGCCACCCTATCTGCGGTTTCCGGCGCTCAAGGTCTGCACTGCTCCGCGCTGTGGCACATTGCTACCCTCCTGCTGGGCCACTCCTCCCGTTGTCCTCACCGTTCTCCCTGTCCCTTTCCCTTCCCTAGTTTATCCCTCCCCTCTGCAGGGAACCTCTTGCTAGAGAATGTCCCCGTGGGGCCGTTCCTTCCGCCCATGTGCGTCCCTTAGGCTATGTAAGTGGTCCCCTAGCTCTTCACTCTTCACTCACTTCTTCTTTCATAAGGCAAACCATTTATAGACCTTCTATCTACCGCACCTTTCATTTTATGTGATTGGTGTGATTAGAATTATTACACATAATAATAGGACTGGCAGACATCACTCTCCTCCAATAAGGCACCATTTAATAGGCCTGCATGCATCACTATGCACTCCCTTCCATAATGCACCATTTATGGCCTGCAGAGCAGCACATCCTACATAAGGCACCTGTATATAGGCCCAGAGCAGCACTCCTTCCATAATGCAAACCAACCATTTATAGCCTGAGAGCACAACTCCTCCCATAAGGCACCATTTATAAGGCCTGCAAGAGCATCATCTACTCCCATACGGCACCATATATAGTGCCTGCAGAGCATCACTCATCCCATCATGCACCATGTTAGCCTGCAGGCACACTATCACTCTTCCATAATGGCACCATTTATATACCTTTCTATCCGCACCTTATCATTAGGTGATCGTTTTAATAGTTAGCGCCCACCTCTTTATCCCAGCAGCCCCGCCCCTCGATAACCTCTTCAAATAGATTTCCAGAAGTAATGGCGTTTCACTTACTCTATTGTCAGCGCCCTTGTCAGCCATCCCGTGCGCGCAAGGAAGGAAACCAACCCTTAGTAAAGAGAGAAGGTAGGCCAAAGGGTATCCAACATAAGTGTTTCCCATCTGCCCAAATCTTTGTACGACATACAATAGAATATATGCGCACTATTCATAGAACAAATGTGCACATAGCGATAGAAGTTTATTGGAATTTAACCCCGTCCTGTCTATCCCACTACTTTACCCCGCTGATCCTTTCGTCGCCATTCGCCCAGAACCATCTGCATGGATGTTTTACGGAAGCCCAAGGATCTGGGACACTTGGGTATAAATATATAACGGCACGGCCATGTTACGGGGCAGCACCTGAGAGGGTTAGGTTATAAGCTGTGAGCATCTTCATATGTGTTATGGTTAGTCCATCCGTGATAAGCAAGAGAACAGTCACTGTGATTATAACTCGTTTGTTTTCCATAACGTGTTTTAAAATTTCTAACATTCGGGATTTCCTGGGTTTGGGAGTCCAGTGGGCTGTATCCACTCGAGGATTGAAGCCGTTCAATCATATAGCAACTGCAATCCCTTCTCCTCCTGCTTTATAACATGCTGCTTTGCAATGAAGACATTAATGTGTAATCTGCTCATCTCCTCTCCGCTCTATAACACTGCTGCTAATGCACATAGGACAGTATGTATATATAACTGGCTCCTCTTCCTCCTGCTCTATACCTTGCTGCTTGCACAAAGGACATTTGTATAAGCTCTCAGCTCCTCTGCGCTATAACATGCGCTTGCCATAGTACATTATGTGTAGTCTGCCTCAGCTCCTCCCGCCCTAAAATACATGCTCTTGCACATAGGACAGTATGTATAATCTGCTCAGCTCCTCCTGCTCGATAAACATGCTGCTTGCACATAGTACATTATGTGGTAGTCTCTCACTCCCCTGCTCTATAACAGGCTGCTTTCCATAGACAGTATGTATAATCTGCTCAGCTCCTCGGTGCCTCTATAACCTGCTGCTTTGCACATAGGACACTGTACACTCTGCTCAGCTCCTCCTGCTCTATAACATGCTGCTTGCACATAGGACAGTATGTATAATCTGCTCAGCTCCTCCTGCTCTGTAACAAGCTATAATAAGCCTGTAACAAAGTCCATTGCTATTCCAGATCTGGATGTAGAGATTGCTATGTGGTTGATTATTATCTACAACCTCTCCTTCATGAAACTGCAGCAGGTAGATGAAGGTGAAGGTGATCTCCTCCGTCATCTTGGCTGTGACTAATCCTCTAGGAATGTCTCCATCGGTGTTACCATACATCTTCATCAGTGATTTCATAGACTTCTATTATACACCCGCATTCCTGCATAATGATCTATGTAACCACCGGCCTCTCCTACCCACCTCCCCTTTAAGCTGGACCTACCTATTTTCTTTCAGGCAAGCCCATTTGGCTTTTATAAGCATGCTTAATTTTTTTTCTATATCTGAGGAGATAAGGAGCGTTTGGATAACTTTAGCACCGCTTATCTCTCATGGAAATAATGAATTAGTGACACTATTGGAGTGGCATATGAGGCATAATGTGACTGGCACTATATAGGATGAATCACTATGTAAATGACAATGTACAAGGGCATCCCATATAGGGGGTGGGGGCCACCATGTCCAAAGGTGTCCCATTTGGGAGGGGGGAGGAAGGGTCACTACACAGGGACATACCATATCTAAAGACATAGTATATGGCGGGCACTATATAGAGTGCAGCTCTTGAGTGGTACATTAAAGACTTTAAGTAGCCTTGGTTCCTGCTCAGGGCCAAGAGCTGCTTTAGAGGGCCCACTTGAGGTGGCAGAGGTGTGTCCCAGGGATTCAACTCCAGAGTTGAATATAATAATATTGCCTAAGAGCACTTTCTCTGCAGTAAAATTTGGGATGTATAGCATAGCAGCCTGAAAAGGATCTGTTGCCTAGGGGCCTACTTAAGCCTGGAACCACCCTGTTTCTACTGTTCAGTAAATAAAATTAGGGTTTGAAATTAAAGGGGTATTCCTATCTTGGTATTCACATTTAACTAAATTCATAAATTACATTTATAAAGATTTCTTCAAAGTGCAAGTTATATAAAAAGATGTTCTCATAAATATTAGTATGTTGTCCCTTTGAAATTAGATAGTTGTCCTTGGATATGACCACTCCTGCACTTTAGCAGCGGTAGCCATGTTTCCACTATTGAGGCGCCTGACCACCTGGATTCAGCGTTCATTACCACAGGACAGCTGCAGGACATATAGTAACGCTCAGACATTTCATATAAAATGACCATAGATTACCTTCTATATCATTCTTAATGACAGCAGGGTCTAGCAATGAAACTCTTGTGTTATATGTAATGAGATGATGCCTTCTAGTGGCCTCAATAAGCAAAATGGTCCTGAACAAATGCCATTGGAATAGTCTACAATCGAGGATAAACCTTTACCTATGAATAGGGGATAAGTGTGTGGCTTGTGTTCCCCCACAGTCCAGGCCATATAATATAATAAGATTGAGAAGGGACCCCAGGACGGATTGTATATGACGTTACCAAGATCTCATCTTCTCAGTCTCACCTTAGTGCCCTCAGTCTCTCCATTCTGCCACACATAGCCCATGACTATATGGCTGAGGGTCAGACGGGCCAGGCGGAGTTGTCTGTGCCCCTTCAGATGCTTTATGTCCAGCTCTGGCATCTAAAGGGAAAGAAAATACAGAATACACTATAGTAGCTGCAAGAACTGAACCATCCAGTATCCATCACATACACAGGCCACGGATTGCAAGCCCCTATGGACAGGGTCCTCCTTCCACTTGTCTCCTAATCACTAATCTTGTATTTGTACTTAATGTCTTAATGTCATGTATGTGAACCGCTTACCTATTGTACAGAACCATAGAATTAATGCTGCTCTACAAATAACATAGTGGGGTCCATCAGTTTCTATTTGGTTTTGTCCAAATTTAGCGCATGCAGCTCTATTTTTACTGGTAAATTGATTAAATTGTTCAAATGTGAACTGCGCTATATAGTTCCATAGAGGCAGCACGAGAATGTGTAGTGTGCTTCTGCCCCCTGGTGGTGATCATGACTACTGTCACCTCTATAGAAGATTCTTTATTTTTCCTGGTCATATATAAATTAAATATATGGCCCTGTGGGTGATGTCTTTCAGGAAACCTATGGCCCTCTCGTATATTTGCCACCTATTCTGGATTAATTTCCAGCAAGATGACACAACAGAAAGTCCTGAAGGCAGAGTAAGGAGTCTATTCTCTCAGTTCTGCTATGGGATAATACTGAATTAGGATACTGCAGGGTACCCCTGAATGTATAGGGGGGGAGGTACCCACAGACGGATGCTGGTGTGCCAGGCTGTAGGGGTTAAAGGGGTATTTTCATTTCAGCAAATTATTATTATTTGCATGATGAAAAATTATACATTATTCCAATGTATTTTCTATATCAATTCCTCACGGTTTTCTAGATCTCTGCTTGCTGTCATTCTATGGAAAGCTTCCATGTTTACTTCCAGTGGACAGAAATCTGACCCTGGTCACACAGGTGCACGGCTCGTTATATCACAGAGAGTAATCAGAGCTGTGTGATATAACGAGCCGTGCACCTGTGTGACCATGGTCAGGTTTCTATCCACTGGAAGTAATCATAGAAGCTTTCTACAGAGTGACAGCAAGCACAGATCTAGAAAACCGTGAGGAATTGATACAGAAAGTATATCGGAAAATTGTATAACTTTTCACTAAACAAACAAGATGTTTTTGCTGAAATAGGACAACCCCTTTAAGTGCTTTAAGGGGAAGGAATGGGGCACTTTAAATTTAGTTGGCAGTAGTACCCAGATACGGGTGCATCTGGAATGTTCCTCCCTCCTTCTCATATCTTTATAATCCAGTTTCCTTTCAGATCTTTACCTCAAGCCGAGGGTCCTAGCAGTTGGATCCTCACCCCAGTGATTAGACATTTATGTAACAAATCAATGTACAAGATACTGCACATATTCCATTATGTGATACAGTCTCACTCACCTTCCGGACTTCATCTTGTAGTTTCTTTGTTTCAATTAACGTTACCAAGTTTCCTGCTATGTCCGTCCAGGGTTTGTAGTAATCTGGGAGTGTGACCTATATTATACCAAAATATGAGAAATATAGAATGAACGTAAAGCCGTCTTCTAACCACAGGAGAAAAGCAAGATCATTGTTTACTTTATCTTAGAGGCCGCCAGTGCTAGCAAAGAAGTGGAGTTTTTTGAGCAAAAATTTTTAACTTTTTTTTTGTTTTTTTAACATCAAGATCTGGAATCCAAAGACACTGGTAAAATTAAGGCGCAACACAAGAAAAACTGTTGCGTTGAACTTTGCTCGTTGAGTGAAGAAGTTTTTATAAAAAAAAAAAAAAGCTAATTCACCAATATGTCAAAAAAAAAAAAAAAAAGGTACCAAAAAGAGGTAAGAATGTGATGAATTAAAGTTGGCGCAATAGGAAAGGGGAATAATATTTTGTAGGCACACTAAGGAGTCGGGTTAGTTGTGTCATTGGGCCGAAGGTTACTAGTTTAGTTCCCTGTGTGTGCAAAACGGGTCACAAACTGGGGCCCACTTCAGACAGGTGGACATGTGTATAGGAAATGAGCGGTCCTGCCACAGATCTGAGCAGAAATAGGACCAGCTCTATATTTTGGGGCCAGTCAGCTTGGTCGTGGCGAGCCTCTCAGTGCCCATGTACAAAAGAAGTCTATGGGGGATAGTCACCGTTTGTGCAGCTAGATCGCGGCCAAAAATAAATAAAGTCCTGTGTATGAGGCCTAGATTCCAGACTACTAGTTTTCATCTAAGTGAAGTTGGCATCCCACTTTGCTCAAATCTAACAAAATTTATGTCAAACGTTTGTGCTGGTTTGTGTAGCAGAAAATTTTCCACAGTGACCACAGGATCATTTAAGTGAAAAACACAGTGAAGAATAGATTACAGATGTTCGGCACATCCTGATTACTTGTCGGAGAGATCACGCCGGAGCGTGCGAACAAATATAGCATGTGAAAACAATATACATTGTGAGAACACATTGCAGATGTATGGAAACATCTGCAATGTGTCTTCACACACAATATATTGTTCTTCACATGCTATTTTGTTCGCACCGTTCCGCACGTATCTCCCGACAAGTAAGCAGATGTGCCGAACATCTGTAATCTATTCTTCACTGTGATCTTTACTGTGTTTTTCACTAAATGATCCTTGTGTTCACTGTTTTTATTCTATTCTTCACTGTTCTTCACATCTGCTAACTTGTCGGGAGATAATATACGCGCGGAACAGTGAAGAATAGATTGCAGATGTTTGCATACATCTGCTAACTTATCAGAAGACATTCTTTTTCAATTAAAAAATGAAAAATGCTCGTGTCTCCCATTGACTTAAAAAACGCGCATGAAAAACGCACCGAAAACGATGACTCCAAGGAAAAATGGAACAAAAACGCAGCCAAAAACGTCAGTTTTTCACGCATTGCACCCTGACGTGAAATGCAACGCTAGTGTGGAAGGGGCCTTACATCTTCATTACAGATTTCTACAGCTTCAGAGCTGAACTCTTCTTGCAACTTAAATATCTGCATACAGATTGCTCAGGTGACTGGGACTTTGTACCAGGCATAACATAGGGAGGGCACAGGCATCTCCCTGCAGTATACTGACCCAGCGTTTTATTCTTGCTTCATTCCCATAAAAATTTACACAAAATACTTTGATATAGAAACATGTATTACAGTGCTGTCTAAGGCTGCATTCACACTACCGCAAGGGGGACATATATACGGCCGATATACGGCCCCCATAGATGGCAATGGGAGCGCGGCTCCCTACGGGAGCGTTACAGTGCCGCACACGTGCGGCACCGTGCCGCTCCGTACCCTGTGAAAAAATAGGACATGTCCTATTTTTTCACGGCATACGGCGCCGTGCGCCATTTATCCCTATGGAGAGGGGTGGGGTGAGCAGCGCTCACCGCCTCCTCCTCTCCTCGTGCACTGCCGTGTGCCCGCCGTGCTACGGTGCGGCGGGCACCGGTCGTGTGAATCCAGCCTAAGGGTGAAGACACACATGGCGTTTTTGGGCCGTTTTTACTAAGTGCGTTTTCAGATCGTTAAAAACGCATGCGTTAAAAAACGCATTTTTTGTCCGTTTTGCACCTTTGTACCGTACCGCTCCGGTACCGTACCGTGAGGCCATTGTGATGTATGGGGGACGTATATACGCCCCCCCCCCCCATACATTCGTGTAAATGTAGCCTTAGTGCAAGGCAGGTGGTGCCCAAATAAGAATCGACCATAATAATCAATAGACCGTTTTTATCTCACCAGGGGGTCTTGGAGTATGAATCCATATTCCTCAGAGACATAACAATCTTCCAGTTTTATCTTCTCCATTCAGGTATCTTGTGTGATGGACACCTCCACGCCCGAGCGCTCCTGTTCTCCTGTGATCGCACACCCCCTTAACCTGCGCTTTAAAGGAAGGTTTATGTAATGATGTCTATGGGGCAGAGTCTGCACCACTTAACCCAAGAGCAACTCTAGTGTCAATATTAATTCAGGCACATGACAAGGACACCGGAGATAGAGACTAGTAGATACAAGCAGATGACACCAGCACATGTCATTCTGAGGGAAACTGCACTTAGTCCTAATCTCTGACTCTTTTATGGGGGTCCTGTCAGTATCCTGCTGCCTAGTCCTTCCCTGTATCTGTTATGGGGGTCCTGTCAGTAGTGCCTAGTCCTCTGTATCTGTTATGGGGGGTCCTTCAGTATCTGCTGCCTAGCCTTCCCTGTATTGTATGGGGGTCCGTCAGTATCCTGCTGCGGCCTTCCCTGTATCTGTTATGGGGGTCCTGTCAGTATCCTGCTGCCTAGTCCTCCCTGTATCTGTTATGTATGGGGTTCCTGTCAGACCTGCTGCCTAGCCCTTCCCTGTATCTGTTATGGGGGTCCTGTCAGTATCCTGCTGCCTAGCCCTTCCCTGTATCTGTTATGGGGTCCTGTCAGTATCCTGCTGCCTAGCCCTTCCCTGTATCTGTTATGGGGGTCCTGCAGTATCTGCTGCCCTAGCCCTTCTCTGTATCTGTTATGGGGTCCTGTCAGTATCCTGCTGCCTAGTCCTTCCCTGTATCTGTTATGGGGGTCCTGTCAGTATCCTGCTGCCTAGCCCTTCCCTGTATCTGTTATGGGGGTCCTGTCAGTATCCTGCTGCCTAGTCCTTCCCTGTTGTATCTGTTATGGGGTCCTGTCAGTATCCTGCTGCCTAGCCCTCTATTGTATCTGTTATGGGGGTCCTGTCAGATCCTGCCTTGCCTACCTCTCTGTATCTGTTATGGGGTCCTGTCAGTATCCTGCTGCCTAGCCCTTCTCTGTATCTGTTATGGGGGTCCTGTCAGTATCCTGCTGCCTAGTCCTTCCCTGTATCTGTTATGGGGGTCCTGTCAGTATCCTGCTGCCTAGCCCTTCTCTGTATCTGTTATGGGGGTCCTGTCAGTATCCTGCTGCCTAGCCCTTCTCTGTATCTGTTATGGGGGTCCTGTCAGTATCCTGCGCCAGCCCTTCTACTGTATCGTTATGGGGGTCCTGTCAGATTCTGCTGCCTAGCCTTCCCTGTATCTGTTATGGGGTCCTGTCAGTATCCTGCTGCCTAGCCTTCCGTATTGTAGGGGGGTCCTGTCAGATCCTGCTGCCTAGCCTTCCTGTATCTGTTATGGGGGTCCTGTCAGTATCCCGCTGCCTAGCCCTTCTCTGTATCTGTTATGGGGTCCTGTCAGTATCCTGCTGCCTAGCCCTTCTCTGTATCTGTTATGGGGGTCTGTCAGTATCCTGCTGCCTAGCCCTTCCCGTATCTGTTATGGGGGTCCTGTCAGTATTCCTGATGCGAGCCTTCTCTGTATCTGTTATGGGGTCCTGTCAGTATCCTGCTGCCAGCCCTTCTCTGTATCATGTTATGGGGTCCTGTCAGTATCCTGCTGCCCTATCCTTCCCTGTATTGGTATGGGGTCCTGTCAGTATCCTGCTGCCTAGCCCTTCTCTGTATCTGTTATGGGGTCCTGTCAGTATCCTGCTGCCTAGTCCTTCTCTGATCTGTTATGGGGGTCCTGTCAGTATCCTGCTGCCTAGCCCTTCTCTGTATCTGTTATGGGGTCTGTCAGTATCCTGCTGCCTAGCCCTTCCCTGTACTGTTATGGGGGTCTGTCAGTATCCTGCGCCTAGCCCTTCCCTGTATCTGTTATGGGGGTCCGTGGTCAGTATCCTGCTGCCTAACCCGTCCCTTCTCTGTATCTGTTATGGGGTCCTGTCATGTACCTGGCTGCCTATCCCTTACTGTATCTGTTATGGGGGTCCGTCAGTATCCTGCTGCCTAGCCCTTCCTGTATCTGTTATGGGGTCCTGTCAGTATCCTGCTGCCTAGCCTTCCTGTAATGTTATGGGGGTCCTGTCATATCCTGCTGCCTAGCCGCTCCCTGTATCTGTTATGGGGTCCTGTCAGTATCCTTGCTGCCTAGCCCTTCTCTGTATATGTTTATGGGGTCCTGCAGTATCCTGCTGCCTAGCCCTCTCCTGTATTGTTATGGGGGTCCTGTCAGTATCCTGCTGCCTAGCCCTTCCCTGTATCTGTTATGGGGGTCCTGTCAGTATCCTGCTGCCTAGTCCTTCCCTGTATCTGTTATGGGGGTCCTGTCAGTATCCTGATGCCTAGTCCTTCCCTGTATCTGTTATGGGGTCCTGTCAGTATCCTGCTGCCTAGTCCTTCCCTGTATCTGTTATGGGGTCTGTCAGTATCTGCTGCCTAGCTTCCCTGTATATGTTATGGGGGTCTGTAGTCTGCCTCCTTCTGTATCTGTTAGGGTCCTGTCAGTATCCTGCTTCTGTATCGGTGTAGGGGGTCACTGGCAGTATCCTGCTGCCTGCCTCCCTGTATTGTTATGGGGTCCTGTCAGTATCCTGCCTGAGCCTTTCCCTGTATCTGTTATGGGGGTCCTGTCAGTATGCTGCTAGTCCTTCCTTGTATCGTTATGGGTCCTGTCAGATCTGTGCCTAGCCTCCTGTATCTGTATGGGGGGGGTCCTGTCAGTATGCTGCTCTGTATCTGTTATGGGGGTCCTGTCAGTATCCTGCTCTGTATCTGTTATGGGGTCTTGTCGTATCCTGCAGCCTAGCCCCTCCCTGTATCTGTTATGGGGGTCCTGTCAGTTCTGCCTGCCCTCTGTATCTGTATGGGGGGGGTCTGTCAGTATCTGCTCCCTGTATCTGTTATGGGGGTCCTGTCAGTATCCTGCAGCCTAGCCCCTCCCTGTATCTGTTATGGGGGTACTGTCAGTATGCTGTTGCCTAGCCCTTCCTCTGATCATTTCACCAAGTCGGTGACACGTGGTGTTTTTGCTGCAATTTGAACACATTGAAAATACATGCGTTTGTGCGCATGTCTTTTCAAATTTGCTTGCGTTTGTTTTTAAAAACCGCAAATACCTGATTTGCGGTCATTACAGGCAGCCGTGTCTCTTGGAATCTTAATAAACAAGTGATCTTCCCGGCTGTTTGTGCATGTAATCACGTGTGTTACAAAACGCAGACCACAAACGCCTGCGCTTTCAAAAACGCAGACCAAAAAAAATGCAGGGGGGAGAAAATGCCAAGTTAAGACACTAAACTAAAACCTATTGAAAAAGCCAATATGCAAATATGATGCGTTACCTGCTGCCCAGCCCTTACCTGTGATTGCTTCTATTACAGGGGTCCGTTACCTGCTGCGCAAGCCCTACACTGTGATGCTTCTATTACAGGGGTCAGTTACCTGCTGCCCAGCCCTTACCTGTGATTGCTTCTATTACAGGGGTCAGTTACCTGCTGCCCAGCCCTTACCTGTGATTGCTTCTATTACAGGGGTCAGTTACCTGCTGCCCAGCCCTTACCTGTGATTGCTTCTATATCAGGGTCAGTTCTGCTGCCAGACCCTTACCTGTGATTGCTTCTATTACAGGGGTCAGTTACCTGCTGCCCAGCCCTTACCTGTGATTGCTTCTATTACAGGGGTCCGTTACCTGCTGGCCAGCCCTTACCTGTGATTGCTCTATTACAGGGGTCAGTTACCTGCTGCCCAGCCCTACATGTGATTAGCTTCTATTACAGGGGTCAGTTATGTGGCCCAGCCCTTACCTGTGATGCTTCTAGTACAGGGTCAGTTACCTGCTGCCCAGCCCTTACCTGTGATTGCTTCTTACAGGGTCATGTTTACTGTGCCCAGCCCTTACCCTGTGATTGTTCTATATACAGGGGTCAGTTTACCTGCTGCCCAGCCCTTACCTGTGATGCTTCTAATTACAGGGGTCCGTTAAACCTGCCTGCCCAGCCCTTACTGTGATGCTTTATTACAGGGGTCAGTTACCTGCTGCCCAGCCTTACTGTGATTGTTCATTACAGGGCGGTCAGTTACCTGCTGCCCAGCCTTACCTGTAAGTTGTGTCTCATTACAGGGGTCAGTTACTCCTACTGCGGCATGCCCTTACCTGTGATATGCTTCTATATCAGTGGTTCACGTTACCTGGCCGGCCCAGACCCTTAACTGTGTGTAATGGTGCTTCTATCACAGGGGTCCGTTTACCATGCTGCACCCTCCCTTACCTGTGATTGCTTCTATTACAGGGGTCCGTTACCTGCTGCCCAGCCCTTACCTGTGATTGCTTCTATTACAGGGGTCCTGCATGAGTCCAAACAATCAGACTTATCCTCAGACCAAGAGCATAGAGGCAGGTTTTATAGCAGTGGAATTTGTACACAGGGAGGGGGTGGTCAGTCCTAGGGTGTCCTTAAAATAGTCTTATTTTTTAACTTATTAACTTCTTTACTTTGCTGCAAGATACAAATCAAAGGAAGTAGAGATAAGTGCAGGATTCTATTCTCAGGAAATATTGGTTTCATATTGGCTGCATTACCAGACACATCCCCCAGACAAAGGCGGTGCTGTTTCTGGGAAGACATCCACATACTGTACAACACTTTCCACTACACGTTGGGGGAACATTTTCCCGTCTATGACTACTCCCAGCTGAACTGCCCAATGTATCCGTGTGGTCACCAGGGTGGATGGATATTGAGAAGCTTTTTTTATATTATATTCATATTTTATCTATTTTATGAATATTTTATATTTTTACTGTTGCGGGCCAAAGCTCTAGTGACATAATGAACATGATCTGACCAGTACTACATGGGAAACCAGAGCAGCTATGAGGGGCCAAAGTTGATGTAGGAGCCGGACCTGCAGGAGGGAAGGGTAACGTGCCCCCCCATTACTGGTCACATCCGCGAGGAGCAGGTCACAAGCCCCAGTGCATGTGGTGCTGCTGGTAATAAACTTTATTTGGACTGTTTTGTGTGCAGTATGAGGACCATAGTAGTGTCATTGGAGACTAGGTGGGGATTGCGCTGGAAATAGAGGCCATACCTACTGGGTCCCAGTTTTGAACCCGTTTTTGGGTCATTTTTAAGCAGTCCATTAAAAAAGCATCCATTTTTGACAGTTTTTTTCAATTACCTTAATGAGGATAATTGGAAAACGGACAAAACTGGTCAAAAAACTGATAAGTTTTTTAACGGACAGCTTAAAAACGCCCCAAAAACGAGTTCAAAATGCCACGTGTGCCTTAGACTTATGCCGCACATGGCGTTTTTGATCCGTTTTAAAACGCATCTGTTTTTTACTGTTTACCATGCGTTTGGCTGCTTTGAACCTGTTTATTTATTATATGTCACACGGTGTGTTTTGGTTGCGTTTTCATTGTGTTTTGAAACGCATTACAACAGCTGAGGAGAGGCGATTTACCCAATTACATTACTATTAACATATGCGTTTACAAAACGCAGTGTAAATGCGATGTTAACATATGGATTAACAATACATTAACGAAATGTAAATGCTTTGTTAACGCATGCGTTTTCAGTCTGTTTAAAATGGTCCAAGAACGGACTAAGGACGTCCCGTGTGGGCGTTTTCATGGGATGCAATGTGTTGCATCGTTCTCTACATTGTGGTAGGTTCTGTTCTCGTGATTGGTGGGGGTTCCTGCAGTGGGACTCTCACCAATAAGCTTGTTATCCACAATGCGTTGCGTTTTTGACGCATTCAAAAGGCTTTAGCCCTGATCACATGCTGAGGTTACATTGCGCTTTAGCAAAAGCAATCAAAATGCAATGTTACCCTGGTGTGTGATCATCGCATCAAAAACCGCGACTCAAAGCATCGTGTGAACGCGCCCTCAGGATAGGCATAACTTACGCGCAGTGCAAGTTGTTTCCCATGATTATGTGGCTCAGGTGTCTGATCAGGTAACTTACTTTCTTAGGTGTATATAAATATTTCACTTCCTTTCCAGTTACTCAATAACCAGTATGACGGAGGACGGGTAACCAGTCGGAAACGTGACAGGTGGAGATTTTTTTGCAGTTTTTTTAGCGTGAAATTAACAATTGTCCTATCTGTTACACTTTTTGCATCAATCTTGGAATCTCCTTTCATCTTATCTCATCTGAGGAGTCTACACTTTACAGGCAGATAGGTTCCTTGGGTTTGTACTTGAGTTGAATTTGTATGTAAGTGGGAACTGTATATTTTATAATTGTAGATCCAGACAAATCTTTTTTTGTCCCAGTGACAATTATATGTATTTTCGAAAATTTTTGCTGTAATGGGATCAAGGATTTTCAATAGAGATTTATTAAAGACACTTTACAGAGCTTCACCAGAGGTCACAGTGGTCAGAGGGGTCCGTCTGTAACTAGGGGTCATCTGTAAGTCGGGTGTCCTTTAGTAGGGGAAGCCTGTACTTTAGTATTTATAGGGGAAATGTTTTTTACACTGATAATTATTGACTAAACCCAAGTGACCTTTTCATTCGCTTATTTCTCTAGTGCGCCTGGCCAAAAAAAAAACATGTGTTATCTAAATCTGTAGATCATGTAAGTAAATAGCGATCGGAAGGTCTGTATGATGTAGTAAATGGTAAATGTGAACAAAGACTTTCATCATTGAGGAAAAGTCACATTGGGGGACTTGTCCGTCAGTTTTCTGGCAGACAAGTCTCCTTTCCAACAGTTTTTTTCGGAATTCCGCTGCACCCCACATTGGACAGAACAAAGATAGAGACAGGCAAGGTCACGAATGAGCCTCTCAGGCCGGTGACACGCAAGGCGTTTTTGCATCCTTGAAAAACACCTCATATTTGCATATTGGGTTTTTCGATGGGTTTTAGGTTAAGTGTCTTAACTTGGCGTTTTCTTCCCTGCATTTTTTGTGGTGCGTTTTCGTCGCGTTTTGCAAAGCGGTTTTGTTTTTGAAAAGCATGCGTTTGTGGTCTACGTTTTTGAAACGCGTGTGATTACATGCACAAATAGCAGGGAGAAGATCACTGCCTTTTTTACAAATTCCAAGAGACACCGCACATCAAGCAGTGCATTTTTTAAAAACGCAAACGCAAGCAAATAGTTGAAAAATGCATGTGTTTTTAATACATCACCAGTCCAAAGGCTTCAGCCTTGAGGTTGCATTCAGTTTTTCAAATGCAGTTTTTGGAGCCAAAAGCAGGTGCGGATGATCACATAGAAATTCAAAATCAGAATGAAGATTTGTATTCATGTGAGTGCGTACTGTATCTGCCTGAGATAGAACACTTAAAATACAATTTATTATAAATCTTTAAAATAAGGGCCAGTCTTCAGCCACTTAATAATTCATTCAGGCTTCCAGTGTGTACAGTCATGGCCAAAAGTTTTGAGAATGACACAAATATTATACTTTCACATGATCTGTTGCCCTCGGGTTTGTCAGATGTTTTATCACATACAGAAATACAAGTGCAATCATATTATGGGGAGCAAAAGCTTTTATTGACAGTGAGAATGAGTTACTGCAGCGAGTCAGTATTTGCAGTGTTGACCCTTCTTCTTCAGGACCATTCCTGCACAATCACTGCTGCATCTTGTCACAATTTGTTGCTTTTTGTTTGTCCACCCGTCTCTGGATGATTGACCACAAGTTCTCAATGGGATTAAGATCTGGGGAGTTACCAGGCCATGGACCCAAAATCTCTATGTTTTGTTCCCTGAGCCATTTAGTTATCACCTTTGCTTTATGGCAGGTGCTCCATCATGCTGGAAAAGTTATTGTTATCACCAAACTGCTCTTGGACGGTTGGGAGAAGTTGCTCTTGGAGGACATTCTGGTGCCATTCTTTATTCATGGATGTGCTTTTAGGCAAGACTGTGAGAGCCGATTCCCTTGGCTGAGAAGCCGCCCCACACATGAATGGTTGCAGGAGGCTTTACAGGTGGCAGGAGACAAGACTGGTGGTATCGCTCACCTTGTCTTCTCCCAACAAGCTGTTTTCCAGATGTTCCAAACAATTGGATTCATCAGAGAAAATGACTTTACCACAGTCCTCAGTGGTCCACTCCCTGTACCTTTTGCAGAATATCAGTCTGTCCCTGATGTTTTTCTGGAGAGAAGTGGCTTCTTTGCTGCCCTCCTTGACACCAAGCCTTGTTCCAAGAGTCTCCGCCTCAAAGTGCGTGCAGATGCCTCACACCTGCTGCTGCCATTCCTGAGCAAGCTCTGCACTGCTGGTAGCCCCATCCCAAAGCTGAAACACTTTTAAGAGACGGTCCTGGCGCTTGCTGGTCCTTTTTGGGCGCCCTGGAGGCTTTTTGGCAACAATGGAACCTCTCTCCTTGAATTCCTTGTTGATTCGATAGATTGGTGACTGAGGTGCAATCTTTCTAGCTGCAATACTCTTCCCTGTTAGGCCAGTTTTGTGCAGTGCAATGATGACTGCACATGTTTCTTTAGAGATAACCATGGTTAACAGAAGAGAAACAATGATACCAAGCACCAGCCTCCTTTTAAAGTGTCCAGTGGTGTGATTCTTACTTAATCATGACAGATTGTTCCAGTAACACAGGTGTGGGTGTTGATGAGGACAGGGCTGGAGATCAATCTCTGAAACCATGTTAGCTGCTCCTTTTAAAGCATGCCTGCAATGAAGTTGAAATGTGTTTTGGGGGAAAAGTTCATTTTCTAGGCAAATGTTGACTTTCTGGAGTATATGCAAATTGGCATTATAAAACCTGATGCAGTAGACTTTGTAAAAATTAACATTTGTATCATTCTCAAAACTTATGGCCATGACTGTAGTAAAATACACGGAATCTTAAAAAAACCTTGCCAACATTTGACAATTGGTAATTGCATGTCACACATTGTTCCTGTATTGTTCTACTATTATTGTAATTTTATTTTATGGCTTGTGATACTTATTGCCCCAAAAGGCACCTCACTGTTTCACTGCAATGTCATGCCATTGCTCTGCTTATTGTTGTAACCTGATGTTTAATAAAGGCACTTGTATGGGAAAAAAAACCATGCCAACATAAAGCAGACATTTGGGACATGCAAGTCATGAATTAATTTGGGTGCTATGACCATCTGCTTCAAAAGTAGAGAATTTAGAACTTTGAAAATAAAGAATTTTTCAAAATTTTTCCAAAATTTCAGTTGTTTTTTTTTTTTTAATAACGAAACACAAAAGATCCACATTAAACTAATTTGAAGTACAATGTGTGACGAGAAAACCATCTAAAATATCCACTGGATATGTTAAAGTGTTCCAAAGCTATTAGCACTTATAGTGACAGAGAGCAATTTTGAAAAATGGGGCCGTGTCCTAAAGGGTCCTGAAGGGGTTAAAAAGCCAATACAGGCAGTCCCCGGGTTACATACAAGATAGGGTCTGTAGGTTTGTTCTTAAGTTGAATTTGTATGTAAGTCGGAACTGTATATTTTATCATTGTAATCCCAGCCAGAACTTTTTTGGTCTCTGTGACAATTGGATTTTAAAAATGTTGTGTTGTCATAAGAACCAGGATAAACAATAAATCTTCATTACAGACACCTGTGATAACTGTTACAGCTGTTTATTGTAGCCTAAGGCTAAAGTATAGAAAATTACCAACATCCAGAGGTCCGTTTGTAACTAGGGGTCGTATGCAAGTCGAGTGTTCTTAGGTAGGGGACCGCCTGTATGCAAAAATGATGCATTTTACAAGGATGCAAAAAAAACGCCACGTGTGTCACAGGCCTTATTCTTACCAAACCGCCACCAAGCTAGGGGCCACTCGGCTTTCATTAGAGATGGCTGAGGCGCACTCATGGCCCCCTTCCTTCTCCACAAGGCCATGTGCTACATACAGGATCCGGACCCGGGGTGAGTACTCGATCGGAGGAATAAGGCCTAAGGCCTGCAGTCACCCCATCAATCACAGACCGTGCATTGGCCGGGTTTCACAATCGCTCCGTGAGACAGGACACTGCACGGTCGGCTTTAAATTCTGTTTCAACTTTCTTCCAAATATTTTCCAATCTATCGAGTATGAAACATAACATACAGTAACCATAATAACCCCCACACCAGCGATCAGATTCAGGAAGCATTGAAAATATTTAATGCTGCTAGAAAATAAACATTATACACTATTATATTCTTTTATCAAACAGTCAGATAATTTTTTGGGGGGTTTTGCCGCCATTTGCTTTTTTTTTAGGAAAACAAAATGATCAAATAAATTAAATTATATACAAATTTTCTATTACTAAAATAATATCTGGGGAGAAAAAAAAAAGCTCAAAGGCAGAAATGTAGAGAAAAGGGTTTGTAAATGAAGGGGTGATATTATTTTTTGGAGAGCAGATTTACAGTCCCAAATATCTATGAAAAGAAGAACTTCTGCAGACTGTAGCACCAAAATGTATTACTAGCCGTTAACTTTGCAGAGAGAAATGCATCCACCTATTCATTCCTTTACGACAACAAACTGTCCTGTGCAGCTAGAACACTAGTTGGCGCCATTCTCTAGCTCATAGCGGGTGATATCCGTAGACAGGAGGAGCCAATTCACAGCAGCGACAATCTGGATGAGTTGGAGAACATCCTTGTCTGCTGCTGTATAGTCCAGGTCTACAAACCTCTCAACAGGGCATTTAATGGCAAGTCATGGGTGGAGAACGCAGGATCTAGGAATTGGCAGACACTTGGTAGAAGTTATCGTAGGTCCATGACTGTGACAGGCTGCTGGCAGATTGTAGTGTGGTTACTGGCCTATAGGGGAGAGAAGGAGGGATGGTAAAGCAAGACATAGAGACTGAATGCCAGGGCTATGAATACAGAGAGAGAAAGGTCAGACCTAAAGAGTTACTTTTAATAAGTGTTCTATGGCATAAAGCCCTTCTGCAATTGGATTAGTTACCCGAATCTTGAACCTTTCACTGCTTTTCAGCAGCCCCCCCCTGCTATCAGCGGTTCCTCAGAAGGCTGTTGCTAGACACATCCTGTATTCTCCGTGCTGAATACGGAGTGAGAATGTACATTTGAACCGCACATCATCACCTCCCTGCTCTACAGGTATATACAGACCAAGGGTGGACACCACCCGACACGTGGTTCACCTTGCTTTGTCAGGTGTATGTGTGTATGTAGACCTGTGTATGTGTCCCTTACCCTCTGTTATTCCTGTGGGTAATGTGCAATTCTTGTTGTTTTTAAGCGAATACCTTGACTTGTTCTGAGGACTATACTTCCTATACAGGTCACTGCGATCTATTTATCATGTATACAGGCAGTCCCCGGGTTACGTACAAGATAGGGTCTGGAGGTTTGTTCTTAAGTTGAATTTGTATGTAAGTCGAAACTGTATATTTTATAATTGTAGATCCAGACAAAAAAGTGACAATTGGAGTTTAAACATTTTTTGCTGTAATAGGACCAAGGATTATCAATGAAGCTTCATTACAGACACCTTACAGCTGATCATTGCAGCCGGGACTGTAGTAAAACATTCAGAAAGCTTCACCAAAGGTCAGAGGGGTCTGTCTGTAACTATGGGTTGTCTGTAAGTCGGGTGTCCTTAAGTAGGGGACCGCCTGTATTAGTTATTTGACCATTGGAGGACTTTTTCTGTGTATGTTGTCTCTTTAATGAATATGTTTTAGTTGATCTAATTAGGCGAAAAAAAATAGATTTCTTAGAATCTTCATTGCAGTTTATTAGCTTAACACTTACACAAAACAGCGGAGGGTCTCTGCAATGAGGGTGAAACCCCTTTTCCCGACAGTTGCCAACTTCTTTCATGCCGTAGTCCGTCAGCCTAAAAATTCCTGTTCTGTTAAAAAAAAAAAAACACAACAAATTATGTCCATATTATGCAGGATGTAGTAATATCAGCTTATGGAGTTTATTTATATAATCTGTAATGTCCTATATGACCCTGCTGGTAGCAATCAGAACAGAATTGCAGTGCAATGTATGAAAGACATCTAGCTAGTCGCCACCCACCAGCTATGAGACAACTTAGAAGGAAAAAAATATCTCAAAATTCCGAAAACTACTTACTCCTGGAATTTTGGGGAGCAGACAATTGCAATAGATTCCGGGAGCATCATCTGATATGAACAGTGGGTGTGTAGGTCAACGCTGGAGAGAAAGGCCGTCTGAGTGGGATGCGTCTGTGAAGATAAAAGAATACAGTAAATCCATGACACTCATTCCCTGTCCGGCCTCTCACTGCTACACAAGCTACCTCAGAGGAATAAAAGTGTCAAAAGTCATTCTACCCTTCTGAAATCATTTTCTGAAACGTTTGTCTTTGTATTCAATGCCAACACCAAACAGCTGTATAATAAAGCTGTAGGGATCCACCAAATTCTGTCGTGGTTACAGGGACAGCATTGAACTTTTACCATTTTTTTTTTGGATTGGTTTAAGTTCCAAAATGTGGAGAAAAATATACATTTTTTTTTCGGAATAGCATATATTTTTTTCATTTTTCAAATTAACTTAAAGCGTCCATAATAAATTATTTCCCTAGTGCAGTGATGGCTAACCTATGGCACTGGTGCCAGAGGTGGCACTCAGAGCCCTTTCTGTGGGCACTCAGGCCATCACCAGAGATGACTCCAAGTATCTTCCTGCAGTCCCAGACAGCCCAGGACTTGCTGTGCACAGAGCTGTATTAAAGTGACAGCTCTACCTGGGACTATTTTCTGCTTTATTGGTGTCCTCAGGTGCTGGTATCAATAAAAACTGTGACAGAGAAGGGAGTATAAATCACAAATTACATTTCTGTGTTGGCACTTTGGGATAAATAAGCGGGTCTTTGTTGCAGTTTGGGCACTCGGCCTCTAAAAGGTTTGCCATCACTGCCCTAGTGTGTGACAGTTGATATGATTGATATATTATGTATCATCTGTGGGAAACCAGGCAACTATATATTTTTTATACTGGATTGGAGGATTTTTTTTTTTTTTAAATTTAATTGGAGAATATTAATGCATTTTAAAAAAAAAATATTTACCGTATATACTCGAGTATAAGCCGATCCGCGTATAAGCCGAGGCCCCTAATTTTACCACAAAAAACTGGGAAAACCTATTGACTCGAGTATAAGCCGAGGGTGGGAAATGCATTGGCCACAGCCTCTCAAGTATGTAGCCAGCCAGCCCCTGCCCCAGTGTATATAGCCAGCCAGCCCCTGCCCCAGTGTATATAGCCTGCCAGCCCCTGCCCCAGTGTGATATAGCTTGCCAGCCAATGCCCAGTGATATAGCCTGCCAGGCCCCTGCACAGTGTAATAGATTGCCAGCCCCTGCCCCAGTGTATATAGCCTGCCAGCCCCTGCCCCAGTGCATATAGCCTGCCAGCCCCTGCCCCAGTGCATATAGCCTGCAAGTCCCTGCCCCAGTGTATATAGCCTGCCAGCCCCTGCCCCAGTGTATATAGCCTGCCAGCCCCTGCCCCAGTGTATATAGCTTGCCAGCCCCTGCCCCAGTGTATATAGCCCCCCCCCCCTTCCCCGTCGTGCAGCACAACAATACCGGATGGATCGCACAGAAGATCTACGGGTGCCGCCAGAAAGGCAAGTTTTGATTTATTTATTTTTTTGACTCGAGTATAAGCCGAGTTTGGGGTTTTCAGCACATTTTTTGTGCTGAAAAACTAGGCTTATACTCGAGTATATAAGGTATATGCACTTTGTATATGTGTGCTTTAATGTTATATGTCACCCATGAGTTCATTAAAGACCCATGGGGGACATTCCACATTTTTTTTTTAATTTATTTATTTATTATTGAATAACCCCTACAGACCTGGACATCATGTGACTGCTGGGTCTGTAGGGGCGGTGGCAGTTCCGGCTCTGCTCCTCTCTGCGTTGTGCCATTTCAGATCAGAGAAGGAAGATGCAGTAATAAACCGCATCTCCCTTCTCCCTAGGGTCTCCAACTGTCTCTGGCAGCCGGAGAACCGAAGAAAATTGCAACAACGTCAAAAGACTTTGCTGCAGACTCTGGACCCTCGGTCCGATACAAGTTAAAATACCAAACTGTTGATGTAGCCAAAGCATAGATCCCCCTTGATGCTATTTTAATGGTCTATGCTAAGGGCAAAAGCAGATGACCGCAGTTGGTCTGTGTATTCAGGGCTGTGTGGTGGCTGGATTTTAAGGACCGGTCTCAGTGCAGATGATGGGACCCCAACCATCATATATCAATGTGCTCAGAGTCCTGTCCTGTGCAATGTGGTTGGTCCATGACTTCCAGGCACCGCATGGTCCGGGATTCAGACTGACCACAGACGTCTTTTTCAGCCCCAAGGCTTTGTTATCAATTTTAATTAAATAGTTATTCCCTTAAAATTATTTTGCTATAGAAGTAACTTTGCAACAATAAACAAAAAGAGAATTGTACATACATGTATCCATCCAAGTGTGATAAGTCCATGCTGGTCCTGGATCACAAACAAGTCCTCCTCATTCTCAGTGTTGCAGTAATCTGGTCCCCCGCACTGTTTGGGTACAATCACATGGGTGATGGTGAACTCATTCTGCATCTGGAAAATTGAAACAATTATTAGATAATTAGAACATGATGTAGAAATTCTGCTGAAATGTACAAAAAAAAATTAACATCACATCCACATCATAAATACAATTCATTGAATGGATATGAACACATGTAAAGCAGATGTAGGACATGTTCCACTTACCAGCTTCCCACACAGGATCCCGCAGGTCTCCACTCCTCTCTGAGTATTAGCCTCCGCCAGCCTCAGAAACTTCACACACACTTCCTGAGGAATCCGAACATGGCGGAGTCCATCCATGGACACAGCTGGAAGAAACAGCCCACATCAACAAAATAAATTAATATGTCGGTGCAGCTCCAAACATATTTCATATTGTCAGATTACCTGGCCCATGAGGTGCCCTACATATCAATGATAAGATAGCATGGATATACTTACAGCCTTCATTGAGACTGATGGATGTCGGCTTCAGGGTCCTATCAACCACAGGCGGTCGTGGAATGACTGTGTCGTTGGTGGGCGGCTGTGGGACAATTGGCGGCTCATTCACCCCAGGGATAAGAGGTCCTTCAGGTGTCAGTGTGTTAGACTTATCAGTAGAGAACTGGTGGAGGATTCGCAGTCGCTCATTTTCTAGTTCTTTCTTACGGATCATATCTTCAAAGACCTGGAACTGTTCCTGCTGCTGTTGCTGCTGCTTCATGCGAGCCACACGCTGCTTCTCCGCTTCCAGCTCCTGCAGCACGGCCAGGCGGCGGGTGCACTCTTCTTCCTCGCGTTGCTATACAAAGAGCCAATAATATTAATAGTCAATCATGTAACCCTGTGCCTCATACAGGACGTCAGCACATCTGACTTACCCTTCTGTCCAGGTACTCCGCATACTCTTTACCATAACGCTTCTGCAGTTCTTTCTTCAAATCTTCGGCTTTTGGGAAAGCAACTTCCTTCAGTTTCTACAAAAACAGAGGACATAAATCAGCTCCTTTATATAAGATGCAACAATGGCCACACAAAAAAAAAAAAACTGGTCATCTACCCTCAGGATTGGCCAGGGTGATGGTTGTCGGCTGGCCGATATGGTCATGGTGCTCCAGGGAGCATCACTTCCACGTTGCAGGCCAGTGATAACATGTTATTGGGGCTAAGCTGCAATAACAATCACACCAGCCATACTATGTATATACCACTATGCTCGGCTGGCAGTGAAGAGACCTTGTGAATGCCGAGGTCTCCACATTTTACTAGCCGCAATCAACCCCTTTAATAAAGTCTTAACGAGCTCATTGCAGTGGGATTGCTGAAAAATCATCAGTGTAAAGAAGCTTCATTATTCTCCTCCAAAGCAAGGACTGAACAATCAACCTCCCTAAAACTTTCGTTAAGAATGCATGCACCCTTCAGGGGGAAGAGTTGTATAGCTCTTGGCTTAGTATCTAAGTTGTATCTTATATACTGCCAGACCAACCTTCAATGTTTCCTTCTTCTCCACAGCATTGGCGGTTTTATAATCTCTATGTTTTGGAAGTTGTTCAATGAAAAGCCTGAAGGAAAGACAAAAGCAAAAACAAAATAATTTAAGTGTAAATCAACTTCCAACAAACTTCTCATAAATCGGTAGCTTTAGTTCTCATTGAGCCGCTGGGTGGAGACCTTGCTGCTGTGACTCACTCCTCCCCATCCCACTCTAAAAACCTTCACGTAATCTGACATCCCATTGAGCTTTTTCCCCCTCATACTAGCAAGATGGAATCCAGAAAAGATTATTACCTTCTTTTATCAGGAAGAGAGGGGGGGGGGGACATGAAAATTGTGGAGAAAGAAACAGAGTAATATCTCTTATTAGAGAAATTTTGTTGAAAGGTTAATGTCCATTTAACACCCCTTATCATAGAATAACATAACTAGTGACGGAACATCCAATAGTGTTACATCCACCATCATACCCAGCCTTATACAGGAGTAAATACGGATAAATTAGTTGTAGACCTGTAGGACCTTAAAGGGAACCCATCAGGCAGATTTGGCACAGTACACCAGGCACATATCCTTATGCCCGTGGGTGTATTAAATAAGCCATCCAAGGACCTGTAGGTAGTTTAATGTCCCTAACAGGTTCCTTTTAACACTTGTTGTAGGGTGAAAGGTCAGATCTCATGTGTATAAAGCCATGATTACTTACGTGATATACTTATTGTACAAGATAAAGGCCTTTTCTGTGTTCCCCTCCCCGGCATAGACATTTGCCATACGTATTAACTCCACTCCGGACCGGTAATATCGCTTAGGAGGTATATCATCGTTCACTTCCACGGTCCCCTTCGATACCAGCGCACGTATTCGCTCCTCTGGGGGGAGACTGGGGTCGTTGTGCTCCGGCATGGTGCTAGGCTACAGAAACACCTGTAAAAGAGCAATGTAGATGACATATTACTAGTTGTAATGATCACAGATGCCACAGTCATGTCTTCTATACATAGGAATGGATGATGTGTTGTATTATTATGTATAGGCCTCACAGCTGATAAGAACCGATCACTGCCCGTCCTGCATGTCAAGACAAGTCTGTGTTGTGACACATGGACTCATTTGTAATCCCCTTCCAAGCCGCGCCCCGTATTATACCCGTCACACCTCCATATTTCATATATGTGTCCCATAAGCCGGCCCGGCTCCATCACCTCCTGTCTGTATAGACTTGATCTTCTGTAGTAAATTGTCTTACATACAGTACAGTACAGTATTATTCCTCAGTATATCAGTCATATGTGCTATGATTCTCACATGATCCACAGTGTTGTAACCTTTTACAGGCCGACGATCAATCCGGAACAAAGAGCAAGTGTGTGCGGCGTATCATATAGTATACAGCGGGAGAGTCTAGTAATACGGCTGGAGAAGCTTCTGTATGCTGATCATTGCTTATATCATGAAACTGCACTATTAGCAGGGAATTAGAAGTGCAGGATGTAAAGTGCCTGTATAAGACTATGTTCACACTGCTGTCTGAGGGAACCGAGTCATATAATAGACACAAACATAATACAAAACTTTCGCTATAATGGGGTTCATCAGCCCTTTAGTAGGGTGTTTGTGATGAGTCCTGCATTCACAAAATGGGATCTGCCCCCATCACTGCTGCTGGATCAGTCATATCATGTATTTAATGGGTACAGCCAGTAGTGGTCTTTCTTTAATTGGTCACCCTTCGTCTGTATTGTAAGGGGTCCAAAGCATTTTATTATGGCCTCATGCCTTACTAGTGCACATTGATGGGGACTGTCCTGATCTGGGCATATGCTGGGTGCACGCTTGACATGAGTCAGGCCACCCACTGACAATCAGATTGGGGTCCAACAGCAAGGTCTTCTACTAATGCTGAAAGCCAAAGGGAAATACAGTCACATTCACTTCAGTGTGTTTCAGCTGCAAGCCAATATTGGGTAGGAATAATGGGAAATGGTGATACTGTCCAGGTAAGCTATACATTAATTTCTTATATGAGAAATACTCCAACCCCAGAAATAAAAAAAGGAAAAAGACAGAGCATGCCTAATGTCATAACATGTCGACATATTGTTATGTATTGGAGACATGGATCCAGAGCATTCTCTTAAAGGAACACTCCAGTCAAAGCTAATTCAATTAATAATGCATAATGCAGAGCCTGAAGGGAAGAGCAGGACCCATTATCATTGTATTCCTTGAACCTTGCTAGAACCTGGAGTCCTGCTCCTTCAGGTCCTGCACAAGGTAGAATTCAATGAATCAGTTGTGGTGAGAGTGTTCCTTTAATCCAGTGGTGATGGAACTTTTAGGCCGTGTTGTACTAGAGGCCTAGCGCCGGCACCAACCACTAGAGGCCTAGCGCCGGCACCAACCACTAGAGGCCTAGCGCCGGCACCAACCACTAGAGGCCTAGCGCCGGCACCAACCACTAGAGGCCTAGCGCCGGCACCAACCACTAGAGGCCTAGCGCCGGCACCAACCACTAGAGGCCTAGCGCCGGCACCAACCACTAGAGGCCTAGCGCCGGCACGGGCATGGGCCTTGGCCATATCACATATAAGTTTCCAGGGAAACACATACGATCAATAACCAGTCTTGTATTATTTAAATGCAAGACATGGGGGACTGATTAACAATCACATAGATAGAGAGAGAAAATAGGAATATCTCAAAATTAGGAGTGGTAATTTAGACATTCCCCCATTCCAGATCAGTATGATTGGGAAATAAAACCAGTCTTTCCCAAAATCAGAAACAATATCATAAAATAAAGGGCATGTGGATGAGATTTTTTTGCTATACACAACAAAGAAATATGTGGCATAATTTATATTTTGGCCACATAACTTTCACTACTAACTCAAGCCACATCTCTGCTGTCCTGTGTCAAAGGCAAACACCTGGCCCCTTAGCTACAGGGAGCAATTAAATAATTCTTAAAATATTAGTACTAATAGCCTCACGATTAGTATGTATGCGGGACATCATGAGGGAAAAGATGGAAGTAGAACCAAGTTTATAGGCTGCCCGCATGGCCAGATATTGGCATATATAGACACACAGGTATAGCAGTCATTAAAGGAAATTAACATATTCCAATACTCCTTTATGTCATCACAGACCGGGGGTGGGGAATGTTAGTATCCTACTTAGCGGGAAGTTTCCAGATAGGAAATGGTCCTTCTTTGGGGATCCCCAGCGGATAGATTGAACACTTACTTCTGCTCCCCCAGGCACCAGACTTATAACAGCACATAATGTATAATGTATTTTCTTTTCTTTTTTTATCCAATTGTTTTTGTTGCATTGTATGTATTTGTCAGTTTAAATTGTTACCCTTTTTGTATTGTAACTTTAATTTTTAAGAACTGTCCTTTTTTTTTTTTATAAACCAATTAATGTTTATTTAAGATGCACAGAGTCAAACAGAATATGTGTACATTCCAGACTTATCAGTTATCAAAATATACCATTTACACTAGGAACAATTTATCCCCCCCCCCCCCCCTTACCCAAAACCAATCCCCTCCCCTATGCGGTCTACAGTGCCTACAAGTAGTATTCAACCCCCTGCAGATTTAGCAGGTTTGATAAGAAGCAAATATGTTAGAGCCTTCAAACTTCAAACAAGAGCCGGATTTATTAACAGATGCATACATCTTACAAACCAAAAAGTTATGTTGCTCAGTTAAATTTTAATACATTTTAAACTTAAATTGTGGGTCAATTATTATTCAACCCCTCAAACCACCAGAATTCTGTTTGGTTCCCCTAAAGTATTAAGAAGTAGTTCAGGCACAAAGAACAATGAGCTTCACATGTTTGGATTAATTATCTGTTTTTCCAGCCTTTTCTGACTATTTAAGACCCTCCCCAAACCTGTGAACAGCCTCATACATGGTCAACATGGGAAAGACAAAGGAGCATTCCAAGGCCATTAGAGACAAGATCGTGGAGGGTCACAAGGCTGGCAAGGGGTACAAAACCCTTTCCAAGCAGTTGGGCCTACCTGTCTCCACTGTTGGGAGCATCATCCGGAAGTGGAAGGCTTATGGAACTACTGTTAGCCTTCCACGGCCTGGACAGCCTTTGAAGGTTTCCTCCCGTGCTGAGGCCAGGCTTGTCCGAAGAGCTGGGGTGCACCTAGCCTTTCTGCTGCCTGAGGCGAGCTATAGAAAAACGCCTTCCCCCCCCCACCTCTATACATGTAAAATATCAAGGAGTGTCAGGACCAGACCCAATCATATTGGTTAAATGTGAAAATAAAGCAATGCAAAATACATAGAGCATCCCTCCATGTACTATATAATACACACAGCGAGCTACCACAAAAAACAATATACATAAAACAATCCATATAATATAAAATCAATACAGCGTACTGCCACATACCATATAATACATATAATACATACAGTGTGCCGCCATATACCATATAATACATACAGCATGCCGACACATACCATATAATACATACAGCGTGCCGCCATATACCATATAATACATACAGCATGCCGACACATACCATATAATACATACAGCGTGCCGACACATACCATATAATACATACAGCGTGCCCCCATATACCATATAATACATACAGCGTGCAGCCATATACCATATAATACATACAGTGTGCCGCCACATACCATATAATACATACAGCGTGCCGCCACATACCATATAATACATACAGCGTGCCCCCATATACCATATAATACATACAGCGTACCGCCATATACCATATAATACATACAGTGTGCCGCCACATACCATATAATACATACAGCGTGCAGCCATATACCATATAATACATACAGATTCTGTTTCGGGACATGTCGGAGCTGCCCTCCACTGGTGAGAGCGCTGAGGCTAATGGAGCGGTATTCTGTGTACAGGTCCCATGTTCACAAAGGTTTGCATTTCGGGATGTAGGTGGCCTTGATTGTGCCAGAATGGAAAACTAGCAGTACCAAAAATTTTATAAATGTGCGAAAGCAACGCCATGCATTGGCTGGATGCAGAGTCGCCGGATATGGGGAGATGCGGAGTTGTAAGCGTGTGGATAGTGCTTGAATGTCTGAGAATGGCATCGGTGTCTGGTGCTATGTGATTGGAGAGACTGACACTGGAGGCTGTTGGGTAATAGGAGGGTAAATGGATAGACCTGACGTACATTGAGGAGTGGTTGTTCGATTGGAGAAGTGATACAGTGCCTACAGTGTATTCAACCCCCTGCAGATTTAGCAGGTTTGATAAGAAGCAAATAAGTTAGAGCCTTCAACTTCAAACAAGACGCCGTTTATTAACAGATGCATAATCTTACAAACCAAAAAGTTATGTTGCTTAGTTATATTTTAATAAATTTTAAACATAAAAGTATGGGTCAATTATTATCAAACACTAGGTAAATATTTTGTGGAATAACCCTTGTTTGCAATTACAGCTAATCTCTTTTAAAGACCTGATCAGGCCGGCACAGGTCTCTGGAGTTACTTGGCCCACTCCCATGCAGATCTTCTCCAAGTATCTAGTTTCTTGGTTGTCCTCATGTGGACTTTAATCTTGAGCTCCTTCCACAAGTTTTCAATTGGTTAAGGTCAGGAGACTGACTAGGCCACTGCAACACCTTGATTTTTCCCTCTTGAACCGGCCTTTGTTTTCTTGGCTGTGTGCTTTGGGTCGTTGTCTTGTTGAAGGTGGTACGTCACTTAGGGTATTGACTGACAATGTCCCCACTGCCATGAAGATCTTCCCGGACTCCTTCCTTGTTGTCCTTGGGTTAGCCTTGACTCTTGCGCAGGGGCGCACCTGCCATGAGGCGAGTTTGAGATTCTCCCTCAGGGCCGCCTTCCTGCTACATTAGGGGCGGCGTCGGGCTCCCGCCGCATCCGGCATGTGTTCCAGCCGGTTCACTCCCCGGACCCCGCACATTCTTCCGACCATCACATCCACCCGCCCGCGGCGGCCCATATACCTGCGCGCGGGCCGACACTTCCCCCCACAAGCCCCCCCTCCTCTCACACACGGCGCCGCACGCCCCCTGTACCTCGCGCCCCCAACTTCCTCCTGCCCCGCCCTACACTTCAACCTCGCGCCCGCTGACACTCGCCCCCCGCAGCCCGCCTATTTCATCCACCGGCCCCACAAGTACCACTCCCCGTCCCAGCCCAAGTCCGTGCTGGTCCCCCCTCCCCTTCACGCTCCGATTCCGCCCACACGCTCCGTTTTCGCACCCCCTCGGTCCGTCACTGCCGCCCCCCCCCCCCACTCCGACATCCCCGGCAACACCCCCCCCCACACACCAGAGGACAAGGCCAAAGAGAAAGAAGAAAGAGTGAAGGTACTTCTATGTTGTATGTATAGTGTGTGTATGTATAGATGTGTCTGTGTGCATTGTATGTGGTGTATATGTTGATGTATGTCTGTATATTTGCTCTATATACTTGTTATATATATCTGTATGTATGTGTGTACATTCAGCGTGCCACCATGTAAATATACTATAGGCTGTACCTAATAATACATACAGCGTGCCCCCATATACCATATAATACATACAGCGTACCGCCATATACCATATAATACATACAGTGTGCCGCCACATACCATATAATACATACAGCGTGCAGCCATATACCATATAATACATACAGCGTGCAGCCATATACCATATAATACACACAGCATGCCGACACATACCATATAATACATACAGCGTGCAGCCATATACCATATAATACATACAGCGTGCCCCCATATACCATATAATACATACAGTGTGCAGCCATATACCATATAATACATACAGCGTGCAGCCATATACCATATAATACATACAGCGTGCCGCCATATACCATATAATACATACAGTGTGCCGCCATATACCATATAATACATACAGCATGCCCCCATAAAACATATAATACATATAGCGTACCTCCATATAGTATATTTTACATGGTGGCACGCTGAATGTACACACATACATACAGATATATATATAAACAGTATATAGAGCAAATATACAGACATACATCAACATATACACACATACAAATGCACACAGACACATCTATACATACACACACATATACATACATACATAGAAGTTACCTTCACTCTTTTCTTCTTTTCTCTTTGGCCTTGTCCTCTGGTGTGTGGGGGGGGGGGTTGCCGGGGGTGTCGGGGGGGGGGGGGGGGGGGGGGGGGGGGGCGGCAGTGACGGACCGAGGGGGATGCGAAAACGGAGCGTGTGGGCGGAATCGGAGCGTGAAGGGGAGGGGGGACCAGCACGGACATTGGGCTGGGACGGGGAGTGGTACTTGTGCCGGGCCGGTGGATGAAATAGGCGGGCTGCGGGGGGCGGAAGTGTCAGCGGGCGCGCAGGTTGAAGTGTAGGGCGGCGCGCAGGAGGAAGTTTCTGTGGGCGCGCAGGTACATGTGCGTGCCGCGCGCGTGTTGAGAGGATGGGCGGGCTGTGGGGGGAAGTGTCGGCCCGCGCGCAGGTATATGTGCCGGCCGCGGGCGGGTGGATGTGATGGTCGGAAGAATGTGCGGGGGTCCGGGGAGATGAACCGGCTGGAACACATGCCGGATGGCGGGAGCCCGACGCCGCCCCCTAATGTAGCAGGAAGCGCGCCGCCTGAGGCGAGAATCTCAACTCGCCTCATGGCAGGTGCGCCCCTGCCGAAGAGTCAAGGCTAACCCAAGGACAACAAGGAAGGAGCTCCGGGAAGATCTCATGGCAGTGGGGACATTGGTTTCAGTCAATACCATAAGTGACGTACTCCACCTTCCAACAAGACAACGACCCAAAGCACACAGCCAAGAAAACAAAGGCCTGGTTCAAGAGGGAAAAAATCAAGGTGTTGCAGTGGCCTAGTCAGTCTCCTGACCTTAACCCAATTGAAAACTTGTGGAAGGAGCTCAAGATTAAAGTCCACATGAGACACCCAAAGAACCTAGATAACTTGGAGAAGATCTGCATGGAGGAGTGGGCCAAGATAACTCCAGAGACCTGTGCCGGCCTGATCAGGTCTTATAAAAGATGATTATTAGCTGTAATTGCAAACAAGGGTTATTCCACAAAATATTAAACCTAGTGTTTGAATAATAATTGACCCATACTTTTATGTTTAAAATTTATTAAAATATAACTAAGCAACATAACTTTTTGGTTTGTAAGATTTATGCATCTGTTAATAAATCCGGCTCTTGTTTGAAGTTTGAAGGCTCTAACTTATTTGCTTCTTATCAAACCTGCTAAATCTGCAGGGGGTTGAATACTACTTGTAGGCACTGTATCTACCCTTCTCCAATCGAACAACCACTCCTCAATGCCGTAATCAGGTCTTGCTCAATTACCCTCTCCTCATTTACCCAACAGTCCTCCCGTTCGCAGTCTCATCCAATCACATAGCACCGACACCGATGCCATTCTCAGACATTCAAGCCACTTACTCCACCGCTTTACAAACTTCCGCATCTCCCCCATATCCGGCGACTCTGCATCCAGCCAATGCCTGGCGATTGCTTTTCGCACATTATATAAAATTTTTGGCTACTGCTAGTTTTTCCATTCTGGGCAAATCAAGGCCACCTCACATCCCGAAATGCAAACCTTTGTGTAACATGGGACCTGTACACAGAATACCGCTCCCATTAGCCTCAGCGCTCTCTACCACAGTGAGTGCAGCTCCCGACATGTCCAGAACACATGTATATCTTCAGCACCCTCGAATGACATACTGTCCTTTCCGATATTAAAACTTCAATTTCATAAGAGCCTATTAGTGTTCTAAGGATTCCATAACTCAGAAGAGACGTTATCTAAATTAATTAATTTATTAGTGAGTTACATAATTTGTGCAAGTTGTCTCATCAGCCTTATATATGACAAGTGGTGAGAGCTAAATTCACTCAGGTTCTGGAGGGCAGAGAGCTGCCAGAGAAGGGTCCAGCGTGACCCGATACTCTCCCTTCATAAACCTTGGGCCGCGATCATGACACTCCTCCTGTAGTCCCATGTAGCCAACAATGTGTTACTTTGAAATAGAACTGAGCGCAGAACATCGTGTGTAACTCAGGACTGCAGTAGGAGGCCAAGAGTCCTGTCTTGTAAACTCTATGCTGGGGTGACGGCCTGGGTGCCCATATAGAGTGCTTGGAGTGCCAGCCCTAGCACCCCCATAAAGGATTTATTTGCCTACATGAGTTTGTACGTCCCAGCTTTGCATGTGGCTCCATAGGATCAATCCCATAAAAGCTCTTTACAATAGATCTCACAATTATGATGAAAAATAAACCTAAATGTTCTGTTTGCACAGATAAACAGTGTGGTAACTCTAGCTGGTAGCATGCTGCAGGTGCTAGCAGTACACAATGATAGTTGCTGTAGTGACATCACTTGCTTGAGGGGTTGACACTACGATCACAGTTCCCACCTTCGAGTCTCCTATACATTTTAGAAACAAGCGTGGGAGCCCCCAGACTCACATAGAATTATTTCCAGGACATTCCCTAAAAGGGAGGTGCTACAAAACATTGTAATTATTTCTTTTTCATCAAAATTGTGAGATCTATTATGGGAATGATGCTGTAATATGGGGCCAAATAAGTCTACTACTGTCACAGGTCAGATTTTTTTTTCTAACTTATCAAAGTTTAATCTTATCATAGATGTTGTTGGGATGTCCATGCAGGGTTATAATTTGTATACAGGCGGTCCCCTACGTAAGGACACCCGACTTACAGATGACCCATAGTTACAGACGGACCCCTCTGCCACCCTTGACCTTTGGTGAAGCTCTCTGGATGCTTTACTATAGAACTAGATAGCAATAATCAGCTGTAAGGTGTCTGTAATGAAGCTTTATTAATAATCCTTGGTCCCATTACAGCAAAAAATGTTGAAACTCAAATTGTCACTGGGGCAAAAAAAATTATTTGTCTAGAACTGCAATTATAAAATATAAAGTTTCGCATTACATACAAATTCAACTTAAGAACAAACCTCTGGACCCTGTCTTGTACGAAACCCGGGGACTGCCTGTATTATAATGCAGGATTTTTATTTAGAACCATCTGTTTGTATTTGAATTACCATAGCACATGTTATCCTTTTATATGATTGTTTATATGATCTTAGACAATACAGCTCCTGTTATACAGCTGACAGAGTGCTGGCTGTACAGACATGCAGTGGGATACATCCCCCATAGGTGGATATTGTAAATTAAAAAAATATTTTTGCCACCATTTACAATATTGTACATAAGTATTATATACCATAGTATATATGAGAACAGAGAAGACTTCATTGACACTAGAGATAAGCGGCCACCTGACCAGGACATATTGAAGGATTGGTGGCCGGATTGTGCGCCTAACTGCTTTATTTTTGTTTTTTTGTTAACAGAACATTGAGATTATTTCTTTTCATCAAAATCGTGAGATCTATAGTAATCAACATTTATGGACAATATTATGAGATTGATGCTGTTGGAAGTACAAACCTATATAAACTAATAAATCCGCTACTGTCACAGGGCAGTGTTATTATCAGCTGCAACTTATCAAGGTTTAATCTTATTTTGCCTTGCAAATAGGCATAGCCATTGCTAGTTGCTTGGGGTGTCAATTTCCTGTACTGGTGGTCCGGCCACCAATCGGGTAATATGTTCGGGTCAGGCGGCCAAACTCAAACACTGAACCCTGCTATTGGGTCTGCTCATCTCTAACGGACACTAATTCTTCCTCTGTCATGGGAATGGAACCTATGGAACCCTTGTCATATACAGGAGGTGTTGTTCCCATTGTGTACAGTCACCAAGTGTAGAGTCATAATGGCCACTACCATCAATATATGTGTGCACTGAGGGCGCGTTCACGCGATGCTTTGCGTTATTTGATGCATTCAAAGGGCTTCAGCCTTGATCACATGTTGAAGTAACATTGCGTTTTAGCAAATGCAATGGAAGCGCAATGTTACTTCAACATGTGATTCCAAAGGTTGAAGCATTTGGAATGCGTCAAAAACGCAACGCATCGTGTGAACACGCCTTGAAGCAAATACTATACGTGATCAGGGACAGTGATGCTATAAGAGGCTGTATATCATGGAAGAGATGCAGCTCTGGGCTACAAGCCCACATCCTGCCACTATATACAATGCCCAGTAATGCCCGCTCCACCCTACACTTGTGTACACAGGGATGTAATAGGAAACTACACATTTAGAAATGTTAGAAATCCCCTAGTAACAATGACAGAACCAGGCCTATATAAAACATATACATACACATTTATAGATAGATAGCTCTAACCCTAACAACCAATCAAATCCATGCTCTCATTTACATTACTCAGGAAAATACAAGACTTGATCTGTATGGCTGCCAGTAACCCAATCAGCCCTCTTTTAACTAGATAAATGAAATATGTGATCTGATTGGCTGCTAGTCACCCAATCAGTGCACTGCTCATGTTTAGAGCAAAGCTCAGCACATAAAAGACATCATCTCATTGGGCGTTACTGACCGAATCAGGTCCGTGCTCTTATTTATGCAGAACGACTCAGTAAATGAAAATCGTTATCACAGCAGAGCGGAGTCTACACAGCACACACTGTACCCCAACGGCTTCACGCCCGGCAGCCATTGCTGCCGTCCTGATGTATTCTGCCCTTACTCTCACCTGGGTGTCACACACTCTCAGCGCCGCTCTGCTGCTGGCCGCATTCTTCCGGGTCACATGACCTGCCTGACACCTCACTGCCTTTTCTCGTCATATGGCCGGCGGCAGGAGACACAGCACAAGACCGACGGCCGCCATCTTGGAAAAGGGCAGAAGGAAGACTTGTGCCTATTGTTACAGTGTCACACGATAGTCATGTGACAGATGATGTAATGTCAGATACACAGACGCGACTGCCACCTGCCGGTGATAATTGTGTACTGCACCCTGTACATTGCTCACTATGGAACTAGAGGCTGTGTTCTCATGTGGAGAGGATATGAGCTTCATTACATAAACGTCACCTAACCACAAAGGTTTTTAACATGATAATTGACTGTTTTCCCATCTGCTTAGATATTATCTACCCCGCATTAATTGAGGCTAACCGTCCATTGTAACCCACAGAGAACCAAAAATACCGGTTAGTAGTCTCATTATCCATTTTACTCAGATCTATTTATTTATTTATTGATTTATTTATATTTATTTATCTTTGTTACAATGTATGAATTCCATTCTGCATTTCACTCAGATCGATTGATTTATTTCTATCACAATGTACTGTCAATAATGGAAGCCTATTTGCTATATATCCTCATGTGGTATACAGGCATTAATGTACTTTTTATGAAGTACCCCCTCCCCCTGTTCCCCACCCCCTTCATATTGTGAGCCCAGTCCTCCAGTTTCCTCATAGTGTGGCCTTTCTCCTCCATCCCCATCATATTGTGGTCTCTCCTCTTCATCCCCATTCAGAGTTTGATTAGAATACCTTGGGCCCACCAGAGAATTTTTTTTTTTGTGTGTGTGGGGGGTGGGTACTCTTCCTTTAAGGAGAAAGAATACTAGATTACTCCTAATTGAAGTGTATAACACATATGTCACTACTAGGGGAGGCTGTGTATATGCCACTACTGTTGGAGGCAGTATATATGTCACTACTCGGGGAGGCTGTGTATATGTCACTACTAGTGGGGAAGCTGTATATATGTCACTACTCGGGGAGGCTGTGTATATGTCACTACTAGTGGGGAAGCTGTATATATGTCACTACTAGTGGGGAAGCTGTATATATGTCACTACTAGTGGGGAAGCTGTATATATGTCACTACTAGTGGGGAAGCTGTATATATGTCACTACTCGGGGAGGCTGTGTATATGTCACTACTAGTGGGGAAGCTGTATATATGTCACTACTAGTGGGGAAGCTGTATATATGTCACTACTCGGGGAGGCTGTGTATATGTCACTACTGGGGGAGGCTGTGTATATGTCACTACTGGGGGAGGCTGTGTATATGTCACTACTGGGGGAGGCTGTGTATATGTCACTACTCGGGGAGGCGTGCCTCTATATACTTTCTATAGGGGATCAGTATATACAGGCTGGATTTTAATTAAACTGTTCAGCCCTATATGGAATCCAGTATACAATTTAATTTGGGAGTTTGTATATGGGAGCTGTTATAAATAAATAAGGGGAACTATATAAATAAAACAGGTGTGTATATTTATTATATACAGGATCCTGTAGTTCAGGGAGTGTGGTATACATAATAAATTGTGGGTGCTATAGATACTAGAATTTATTCAGGGGACTATATGAAGGATGTTTTATGTGGGGAATAGTGTGTTCAGTCATGTTGTGAAGACAATATAGATTTAGGAACACGTTCCATTATACTGTGAGTGACTGTGGCTTTTTTAGGTGGCGCCATGTGGAGATGTGCTCCATTGTGTGGAAGATATTTGACTGTGAATTCAGCAGAGATAAACCAAGAAATCATAAAGAAGTCCTGTAAGGTACTACATACTAGATGTCACTAATGTCTGTGTCATTGACTGACTATGTGAGGTTTCATCATGGGGTACGGGGGTGGGAGAGTCGGGTATCTCATTTTCAATCTTCTTCTTAGGCAACAGAAATGCTATAATCGGCCCTAAATACAATGGGACACATTTACTTATCCTTCCGAGTTGTGATCCCCGATCCGGACTCTCCGACAATGACGCACTGTGCCACAATCCACTTAGATCCTGTGTGTCGCATTAAAGTCATGACGATTGCGACACAATCCGGTCGCGTGCTACCCATTCCCCGGCGCGATCCCCGAAAAAGTTGGGAAACCCGACGAAAATGCGGCCACGGGACCCTTAGTAAAAAAAAGTCGCAATGGGGCTCATTGCGTCCATCGGACGCATTTTCCTCGGGTTTCCCGATGATTTCCGTTTTGCAACTAATTGCCCCGGGATTTTGGGACACGTGATTGGATTTTGGCACATCGGCGCCGGCTTGCGCGCGACAGAAATGGGGGGGCCTGCCCATCAGACAACCTAACGGATTCGGACAGCACGCAGGATTTAACATTTGGAATTGTGTCGCAAGACATGCACTTACAAGCACCGGGAAGAAGAAGGTGAACTCCATGCAAAAGCGATGGATGCAGGAACTTAGTGAATCGCGCCGGACCCGAATCCTCGTTAGACAACAAACCACAGGATCGCGACAATACCGTGTAAGTAAATCTGCCCCAATATCTTGTAATTACTGCATTTTCCGGGCCATTACAGACCCCCTTGCGCCACGGCTCGGCTATGGACGTGGTGGGAAATAAGCAGGAGCTGGAAAGGTGGTCCGGGTATACTGAAATTTAGAAGGGTATAATATGATAAATATAAAGTGCAGTTTGGTAAAGTGGCTAGGCAGCAGGTGGGGTTTGTACACAGCTTGTGTGGTAGGCAAGCCGCCCACTAGTCCCACAAACCAGGTTTGGTGTTGGACTAAAATGACATTACACATAGCACAAGTACGGTTAGTAGCTACTCTCCCCTAAACCAGCAGTTTTCTTAGGCTTAGGAGCAGTGTTATGTCCTGTACTCCACTCCTTCCACCAAGGCCTTAAAATGTGCCCTTAGGCGCGTCACCAAGGTGTCTTATACACATACATAGTACACCTGCCCTTTTTGGTCTTACCCTAGTGTGCGAGGACTAGGTGTAAATCATTATATACCACCAGCCCTCTAGACACCCACAGTTTACAGAGGCCACATGAGCAGGGTTTTACACACACATTACATGTAGAGACGGTCAGACACAGTCTATCGACAATGCTGAAAGGCCTAGCAAAATTTAAGCGCAAACTAGTAAAAAAAAAAAGTACAAAATTCACATTGGCATCCACAAGGTACAATGGGTACATAGCTTTCAAATGTTACATAAGCAATAAGGAGTAGTAGTACTAGAAACGCAAGTACTGACAATAAGTCTTTTATACAATAAGTCTCTTATACATACATAGGTGGAGCACCATGGACTATATCCTATTTTCTATGTGGTCCTGTATGAAGTTGCTTTATTGATATATTCATGCTTCATTAATGATAGATTTATTTCTTGGGATGGATGCCATCTACTGACCACAACTGGTAATGCAGCTGAACATGTTATCTGTCTGGGCAAGAAGAGTTTACTTAGTAACCAATTATAATTGTTGTGTGATTAATGTCAATCCTGCTCTGCCTCGATGTTCCCTATTGGTGGATGCCTGGAGCAGCAACCAGAGAAAATGTAACTTATATCCCCTCTGGCTGAATTCCTGAAATAGAGTTCCAAAGAGAGTCCTGATTGGAACAAGGCTTGCAGATAGCAGTCTGCTGCTGCCCTCTACCTGAGGATTATCTAACCCCCTGAGGCCTGCTCCAGCTCTGATTACTTACAGAGCCAGACTATGAAATGTGTTGCCTAACCCTGCTGCTAAATTGGGTTAAGGCCCCCACTGTGATGTTACTCTGCTGTGCCACGCCGTGGTAATTCTGTTCCAGCACTGAAAATGTTAACCCCCTACAGAGACTGAGACGCAGCAAGAAAATTCCAGCCCACTAAGAATCCACTGGCCGTGAACTAAGTCTGAGGCCACTGAGCTAGTGGCACGAATCCTGCACCAGGACTGTGTTGCGCAGGAAGAAATTGATGCTTGTCAAACACTCCTGGAGGGAAGAAGTACCCCGAGGAGAATCTCAACACTGCAGCCTTCCAGCAAAATATGGGTTAATCAGCCATCTGGAATTTCTCTCTGGCTGATGCTAACATCTACCCGGTGTGGGGATTTGGCCCAGTAGAGACCGTGGTAGCGGGGTGCTGTGATATATATGGGCACAGCACAGTACAACTACTCCTATCCTGTATATATGGGCTCAGCACAGTACTACTACTCCTATCGTGTATATATAGGCACAGAACAGTACTACTACTCCTATCCTGTATATATGGGCACAGCACAGTACTACTACTCCTATCCTGTATATAAGGACACTGCTCAGTACTACTACTCCTATCCTGTATATATGGGCACAGTACAGTACTACTACTCCTATCCTGTATATAAAGACACTGCGCAGTACTACTACTCCTGTCCTGTATATATGGGCACAGCACAGTACTACTACTCCTATGATCTATATATGGGCACAGCACAGTACTACTTCTCCTATCTTGTATATATGGCACAGCACAGTACTACTACTCCTATCCTGTATATATGGTGTGGGGATTTGGCCCAGTAGAGACCGTGGTAGCGGGGTGCTGTGATGCAGTTCACGACAGTGACACCAAAGTGGGGAAACATAGCGCCCATCCACAGTTAACCCCTTCAGTGTCTCACACCGGGGATCCCTAACACATGAATACACCGGGAGTGTTCAAGCCAGCCAGGTACCAGGAGAATCCAGCTTCCCCCAAGCCATTGGGACAAGCCCTGGTGAAAGGACATTGCAACAGTATCACTGACCACCAGGGCTAGATACTGCTGACTGTACCACTGACCAACTGGGCTGGATATTGCTGACTATATCACTTATTACCAAGGCTGGAGACTGCTGACTGTACCACTGACCACCAGGGCTGGAGACTGCTGACTGTACTGCTGACTGTACCACTGACCACCAGGGCTGGAGACTGCTGACTGTACCACTTATTACCAAGGCTGGATACTGCTGACTGTACCACTGACCACCAGGGCTCAGCCGAGGATGCCTGGCTCAGGATGAATCCAGCCACAGTTCACACAGCAACTATGCCATGCCAACATGTACATAGGCACTTCAGACTACTACGAATAAAGAGCCTTCCTGGGGGTTCCTCAGAGACTCGCTTTATGAGGGAAGAGGTACACAAACACAACCCCAGTACCCCCCACTCATCCCCCTAGACAGACTCCATATCGGGAGGCAATATAATTATTATACCTAACAAAGTCAGTGACTTCTGAGGACATGGTCTTGGGGTGGGGGCTAGTACACAACCTTTTACGCAGAACAACGCAAGCCCTCCACGCAACGCCTGCCCATCCAATTACGCCCGTGCCTCACCACACAACGCCTCCCCTCCACACAACGCACTGCGCACCACACAACGCCCTGCCCCTCCCACACAACGCCTAGCCCCTCCCACAACGCCTGCCTTCCACACCCAACGCCTAGCGCCATCCCCACCACACAACGCCTGTCCCTCCACACAACGCCTGCCCCTCCACACAGCGCCTGCCCCTCCACACAGCGCCTGCCCCTTCACGTTACGCCTGCTCCACCACACACGACAAGCCTGCCCCATCCACACAAGCCTGCCCTCCACGCAACGCCTGCCTCCCCTTCACGTTACCCTGCCCACCACACAACGAGGCCCCCACACAAACGCCTGACCCCTCCCTCCATGCAACCGCCTGCCCTCCACGGCAACCTGTTTCCACCACACAACCCTGTCCACCACACACCGCCCATCAGACCCGCTGCCCCTTCCCTCCACAACTGCGCTTAGGCTCTCCACGTTACACCTGCTTCCACACTCCAACGCTTGCCCGGCTCACCACACAACGCCGCTCTCCCATCGCTGTGCCACCCACACAACCGCCTGCCCCTGACCACACAACGCCTTGCCCCCTCCCACACACGCCCTCGCTCCCTCCACACAACGCCTGCCCTCCTCCAAGAAATGCCTATCTCCCGTTACCCCGCGCTCCACCACACCTACGCCTGCTCACACAACGCCTGCGCACCACACCAAACTCCATGCCCCTCAACCACAAAAACTGCCGCCCTCAACGCACGGCCTGCCCCTGTCACTTACGCCTGCTTCCCACCACCCCCAAAAACACGCCTGTCCTCCACGCAACGCCTCCCCTCCCCACAGACTGCCTGCCCCTCCTCCACATGAATGCCTCACTCTACCACGTTAGCGCCTGTCTCACACCACACAACGCCCTCCCTCCAACCACTCCTGCCCCTCCACACAGCGCCTGCCCCTCCTCCACAGAATGGCCTACTCCTCCACGTTACGCCTGCTCCACCACACACGCTCTTCATGCCCCTCCACAAAAAACCTGCGCCGCGCACCCACAACTCGCTCCCACACCACACACGCCCCTTCACCATACGCAACGCCTGCCCTGCACACGCGCCTGCCCCTCTCCACAGAATGCCATCTACTCCCCCACTGTTACGCCGCCTCACCACACAACACCTCTCCAACAAACCGTGCTCCACCAACACCAACTCTTGGCTCCCCACAACAACGCCTGCCCCTCCACATCAAGCCTGAACTAAAACAGAACCTCCCTAGTTTTATGCCTGACTGCCCTCCACACAACGGCCTGCCCTCCACACAACGCCTGCCTACCACACAACCGCCCACAAACGCCTGCCCCTCCACACAACGCCGTACTTTCTTCGCTCCTCTCACGCAAGCCCTCTGCACACCGCACATCAGCGCTTCGGCCCCTCCTCCACAGAATGCTACTCTCCACTTCGACGCCTCTCCACACACACAACACCTGCTCCAAAACACAATGCTTGCTGCCACAACACCTGCCCTCCAACACGGCGCCCTCCACCAACGCCGCCTGCCCCTAAAGCTGCCCTCCACACAAACGCCTGCCCTCCACCACAACCTCGCCTCAACACACAACGCCTCTGCCTCCCACAAACGCCTGCCCAACCACACAACGCTGACCCTCCACACAACACACGCCGTCAACCCTCTCAACAATCCAGCCACACGCAACTCCTCTCACCCCACAACGCCTGCTCCACCACAACACGCCCTGCCGCCACAACACAACGCCTGCACCAAACCACACACGCCTTCTCCTCCTCACAATAGCCTGCTCCACCACAACGCCTGCCCCTCCACACAACCCTCTGCTAACCACACAAACCCTTCCACCACACAACGTCCTGCCCCTTCCACACAACGCCTGCGCCACCACACAACGCCTGCCCTCCACCTCAACGCCTCCCCTCCCACAGAATGTCCTACTCCTCCACGTTATTCGCCGCTCCACCACACAGCAACGCCTGCCTCCACACAACGCCTTTCACCACCAACGCCTGCCCATCCACCACAACACTCCTCTCTCCACACAACCGCCCCCACCTCTTCCGCTCCACCACCCATATGCCCTCTCCCCTCCCACACAACGCACTCCTGCCTCCACACAACGCCTGCCCCTAAACACAAACGCTGCTCCACCACACCACGCACTGCTCCACCACACAACGGCCTGCCCCACACACAACGCCCTGCCCCTCCACCACGCCTGCCCTCACCACAACGCCTTGCTCCCTCCACACGCACTTGCTCCACCACACAACGCTGCCCCGTCACACACCAACGCCGCGTCCACCACCACCAACTCCCTCTACACCACAACAGCTGTTCCTCCACCACAACGACAACGCCGCCCCTCACACAACGTCTTACCTCCTGCACAAACGCCCTGCCCCGCACACAACGCCTGCCTCCTCCACACAACAACCTGCCCCTCCTCCCACAGAATGCTCTACGTCTCTCCACAACTCTGCCTTCAACCATACCAGACACCCGGCCCCTCCACACAACTCTACTCCTCCACATAATTACACCACTCCTACACCTCAACGCTTCTCCCACCATAGAACGCTTACTCCTGCACAGCCGTTCTACTCCTACGCACGCTATTTCTATCTGCCACAGACGCCCTGCCCCTCCACACAACGCCTGCCCTCACGCAACGACCTGTCCACCACCACAACGCCTGCGCCCTCCACACGCCTGCCCCCCTCAACACAACGTCCTACTCTCTCCACGCTATTACTTTACTCCTCCACACACAACGTACCTGCTCCAAACACGAACGACGTTACACTGCCTCACAGACGCCTACTCCTCCATGGGGGCTATTACTACTACACTTCCACACACACGCCGTGCCCCTCCATGGCAACCCTGCCCCACACAACGCCGGCCCCTCCACAACCCTGCCCTCCACCCCACGCCTGCCCCCCACACAGCGCCCCCGCCCCCCTCCTCCAAGATGCCTAGCTCCACCCGTTACGCCTGACTTCCACCACACAAACGCCTGCACCTCACCAACGGCCTGCTGCCACCACACACGTCCCTGCCCCTCCAACAGACGCCTGCCCCTCCACGCAACGCCTGCCCCTCACGTACGCCTGCTGCCTCCACCACACAACGCCCTGTCCTCCACCCACAACGCACCCTCCAACCAGCGCCTGCCCCTCCTCCACAGAATGCCTACTGCTCCACGTTACGCCTGCTCCACCACACAAAGCCTGCCCCTCCACACACGCTCCCTACGCCTGCCCTCCACACCACGCCTGCCCCTCCCTCCACAGAATGCCACTCCTCCAAGGTTCACCCTGCTCCACCACACAAACGCTGCCCCTCCCACAACGCCTGACGCCAACCACACAACGCCTGCCCCTTCACACAACGCCTGCCCCTCCACGCAACGCCTGCCCCTCCACACAACGCCTGCCCCTTCACGTTACGCCTGCTCCACCACACAACGCCTGTCCCTCCACGCTACGCCTGCCCCTCCAGCACGAAACCTGCCCTCGCCAGCGCCATAGCCCCTCCCCCCAGAATGCCTACTCCTCCACGTTACGCTGCTGCAACACACACAACACCTTCCCTCCACACAAGCCTGCCCTCCACGCAACGCCTGCCTCCACAAACACAACGCCTGGCCCCTCACCCCACACGCCTTGCCCCTCCACAAAACGTCCTACTCCTCCACCCTATCTACATACTTCCTCCACACAACGCTTCTCCAACACAGAACGCTCATACTTCTGCCCAGAACGCCTACTCTCCATGCTATTAACTACTTCCTCACACAACGCCGTTGCCCCTCCATGCAACGCTGCTCCACCACACAACGCCTCCCCTCCACCACCAACCCTGCCCATTCCACACAAACCTCCGCCCCCCAACTGCCTGCCCCGCCCACACACACGCACTGGCCCCTCCCACAACGCCTGCCCATCCACACAGCGCCGGCCCCCCTCCAAGATGCCCTACTCTCCCTCCTCCACGGTTACTTAGCCCTGCCCCTCCCACCACAACGCCTGCCCCCTCTCACAGAATGCTACTAGCCTCCACGTTACGCCCTGCGCATCCACCCACCAACGGCCTGCCCTCCACACAACGCCTGCGCCACACACAAGCTGCCCCTTCACACAACGCCTGCCCCCTCCACGCAACGCTGCCCCCCACGCAACGCCTGCCCCTTCACGTTACGCCTTCTCTCCCACAACGCTGCCCTCCACCACACAACGTCCTGCCCCTCCACAAAACGCCTGGCCTACCACCACACTAACGCTGCTCACCACAACGCTGCCCCTCCACACAACGCCTGCGCCACCACACAACGCCTGCCCCTCCACACAACGCCTGCGCCACCACACAACGCCTGCCCCTCCACGGAATGCCTTGCCCCTCCTCCACAGAATGCCTACTCCTCCACGTACGCCTGCTCCACCACACACGCCTGCTCCAAACACAACGCCTGCTCCACCACACAACGCCTCACACAACCCGCTCCTCCACACAACACTGCTCCACCACCAACGCCTGCTTCACCACACAACGCCTGCTTCACCACACAAAGCCTGCTCCTACACACACGCTGCTCTCCCACACAACGCCTGTCTCCCACACAACGCCTGCCCCTCCAAACAGCCTGCCCTCCAACACAACGCCTACCCCTCCACAAACGCACTGCCCCTCACCACAACGCCTGCCCCTCCAACACAACCTGCTCCACCACACAACGCCTGTCCACACACAACGCCTGCCCCCACACAACGCCCTGCTCCAAAGCCAACGCATGCTCCACCACACAGCCGCTCCACCCACAAACTGCCCCTCCAACAACGCCTGCTCCACCAACACACGACCTGCGCCACCACACAACGCCTGCTCCACCACACACCGCTTCCGTACTTCCGCAACGAACGCCCTGCCCCTCCACACAACGCTGCCCTCCACACACACCTGCCCTCTCCACAGAAGGTCTACTCCTCACACACAACCCTCCCCCTCCCCCACACGCCTGCCCCCCACACAAGTCTACTCCTCCACACTATTAATACTCTCTCACACAACGCCTGCTCCACCACAGAACGCTACTTCCTGCACAGAAGTCTATCCTCCACGCTATGCTACTCCTTGCACAGAAACGCCTGCCCCTCCCAACAACGCCGCTGCCCCTCCACGCAACGGCCTGCTCCACCACACAATGCCTGCCCCTCACACGCCTGCCCTACACAACGTCTACCTCCTCCACGCTATTACTACTCCTCCACACAACGCCTGCTCCAACACAGAACGCTTACTTCTGCCACAGAACGCCTACTCCTCCATGCTATTACTATCCTCCACACAAGCCTGCCCCTCCACGCAACGCCTGACTCACCACACAAAGCCTGCCCCTCCACACGCTGCCCCTCACACCAACGTCTACTATCCAACCTTATACTTCCTCCACACAACGCCGCTCCACACCAGGACTTACTCCTGCAAACAGAACGCCCCTTACTCCTCATGCTATTACTTCCCCCACAGAACGCCTGCCCTACGCAACGCCTGGCTCCCCACGTACGGCCTGCGTATCTCCCACGCTACTATACTCCTCCAAGAAGCCTACATCTCCACACAACGCCTGCTCTCCACGCTATTACTACTCCTCCACAGAACATCTATTACAAGTTTTTCCTGTAACTGAGGCATCTATAAGAGCCTAAGGCCGCGGTCACACCGATACGCTGATGCGTGCGTCCTACGTCTTTTTGACGGACGCATCCAGTTCTTTTTTATGGTTATTAATGCTTTTCTTTGTTGCAGTTTCGCCGTTTTGCCGTTTCTATGCGCTTCGCGCGTTCTATTTGGTCCAGTGCGTTTTCATATGTGGATGGAGCATGCGTCTGGCGTGTCAGTGAACGGTGTTTAGCTCGTGTGGCGTTTGAGGATGCGCTGACGTTCAGTCACCGCTTTGTCTGCTTCTTGCATGATGTTTTTCCGCTGTTTACATTTGCAAAAGTTGGCATTTCATTCTCGTGGTATTTGTGGGGTTGCATTGCCAGTATGCATCTGGGGTCGTCGATCTTGATGCTCACATGTTCATTTCTCTGGTAAGTTTTTTGTCAGTTTGTGTCTCTAATTCTTTATTTAACTTGTCCTTTTTTTTTTTTTCTCTTTGACGATATTTTTTGCTGCATATACTTTCTGGTTGTGGTGGCTTTCTTTTCTGTCATGGTTTTGTAAAAACATTTTTTTTTTTGATTTTTTGGGGTTCTTTTCAAAAAATAAAATGTGTCCTTCTTTTTCACTTTGCATTTTTTATTTTTGCCTAAAGCTGTAGCATTGTCCTTTAAATCCTTTTAGTGACTTTGCCTGAGGAGATTTCTTTTTCTGTATAATTTTTTGTCAAATTGTTTATAACATTTAAAATCTGCTTTCGAACCAAGGCGGCCTGGCAGTGTATATACAGTGTGCATTCAGAGATGCGTTGTGTTGTGTATGTTGTGTGTGCATTTTGACACAATGGGGTCATTTACTAAGGGCCCGAATCGCGTTTTACCCGACGTGTTACCCGAATATTTCCGATTTGCGTGATTGTACCTGAATTGCCCCGGGATTGTGTCGCACGCGATCGATTGTGGCGCATCGGCGCCGGCATCCGCGCGACGAGAATCGGGGGCGTGGCGAACGAAAACCCGAAGTATTCGGAAAAAACCGCCGCATTAAAAACCAAAAAGTGTCGCGTTGGGAGGAGCGCTTACCTTCACCTGGTCCGAGGTGGGGCATTCGGCGCGTTGAGATGATTTTCGCGCAGCAGCGGCCACTCGTGGACGGCGGAGGAACTTCCTTCTTAAATCCCGGCGGACCCGAATCCAGAGCAGAGAACGCGCGCTGGATGCGAATGGGCCGGTGAAGTGTAAATCTGCCCCCATGGGTTCATTTACAAGGGCCCGATTTGAGTTTTCCCAACGTGTTCAAGAATATTTTGATTCGCGCTGATTTTCCATGTATTGCCCTGGGTTTTTTTGCACACGCGATTGGGATTGTGTTGCATTTGCGCTGGCATGCGCGCGACGGAAATCGGGGGGCGTCGTGGCTGAATGAAAACCCGAGTATTTGGAAAAAACAGCCGCCATTTAAAACAGAAAATCTGTTGCGGAAGCTTGCGCTTCCTCACTCAGCCGGCCGTGGTGTATTGGAGTGCGTTCCGATGCTTTTCAGCGCAGAGCGGCGCGCCACCTGGGGGGCGGCGGACGGAGGAGGAAACTACCTTAAAAATCCCGGCGGACCAGGATCCAGCGCAGGAGAACAGCCCCGCTGCTGGATCGCAAATGGGCCGGGTAAGTAAATCTGCCCAATGTATACTTAGCTGTGATCGATGCTCAAGTCAATGGAAGGGTTCAAAAACGCAACGCACCAACATACGCAATGCATTTGTCTGAATGGCCCTCACACTCCATACATGTTGTGCACATTGCGGGGGAGGAGGAGGATTGAGGATGGTGAGTCTGGCTCAGCCTGCCCCTCTCATAGGTATATATGTTTCAAAGTGTCATTTTGCCGCGTAATATCGCCATGTACCATCTTTTCACGGGGTACGAAGCACAACGGTTGCTGCACAGTACTGTCTACCGTTGGAAGTCTTGATGCCATTTGAATGTATGCTGAACATTTATGGCCGTAATACGCCCCTATTATTTTTTAGTAATGTAGCATATGGGCCATGGATACACATTCCACTCTCTCGCCCGTTCATAGTGAAACAGCTTGCACACAGGGGGCGGCGGCTGGCCCCCAATAATAAAAAATCCCAGTTAATCATGAAAATTGGATTGGTCACATGGTATTCCACGGAAATGCATGTCATTTTGAACTTTGACCGCCCCCCTGTGCACTAGCGTTAGGTTATTAAACGGACGGTTAGCGGAATGTGTGACCACGTTCCTAGGCAGTGTGCATGTAGCTACATACTCCATGGTGAGAGAAGGCTAATACTGTATATGCTTGTGGATATGCCTATTTAACCTGCACAAAAAATCTTTAAAATAGCTCTTCTTGGCTTATCCTATGACATTTTTTTAAATTTAATGAAAAAAACCATCCATTGTCCACAATGTTGATTGCGGCTTATGATCCCCGTGCGGCTCCCTGTTTTCAGTCTCTATCTTCTATCTTCGTAGCTGCCATAGTTGCGTCCATGCAACTTGATGGCCGTTGCACACTATGAGGCAGCGCTGATGAGGTCATCAGTGTCAACAGGGCGCATTGTATTGTGCTACGGCCGCAGATTGCATGGACAAAACTATGGCAGCTAGAGAAGAGAGAAGAATCCGCCGGAGCGCCGACATGGATTGGGCTCAACAGAGAGTGAATATAAATTTTTGTTTAGTCTGGTTTAAAAAATAGGGGGGGGCAGCTGTAACTAATGGGGGCTTCCTGTATACTGTATGTGGCTGGCTGTATACTACACCCTGGGCTTACACTTGAGTCAATAGATTAACGCAGTTTTTTGTGGTTTAAATTAACTGGTCACGGCTTAGATTATGGATCCCCTTATACTCAATTTTTTTAATTGTTTTTAGGTTTAAAATTTTTACTTTGCAATTTACAATACAAAAATAATAAAACAAATGCCAAAATACAATTAATACCGTTTTTTTTTTTTTTGGTCAAGTTTATTGTAAAATTTTTAAACAAAAATGTCATAAAAGTACATTAGAATAACACATATGAAAGCAAAGAAGAGGTTTGAAATAAATCAAAATTAACAAATTAAAAGTTATAGTTTTATTTTACAACATTTAAAACACTTGCAGCGACAAAATAAAGACAATTGTGTGCTCATACATATAGGGAAGAAAGACCAATGCTATGGACTTACAACACAAACATTATGCCAGCAAAAGCAAAAGAGTCAGGCCTGGATTCAAATATGCAAGGAATTAACCAGCGATTGGGAGGAGATGGACCACGTGATCAGTGGGAAATGGGTAAGTGCAACAAATTTTGCATTAATTTGTGTGTATTTTCAAATTTACTAAACAAAACTTAATTATCATTGAAAACAGAAAGAAGAGCAAGATGCATAGGTGGCGGTCATTGTAGGGATGCTTCAGACGAAGAAGTTGCAATAATGAAAAGAGTGGCTCTCCCACGTTCTCACAAAAGGCCATATCAACATTTTGAGGAATACTTTTTCTCTTACCAACTCGTACTCTCGGCCGTAGCTTATTTTTAAAATAAGATCATTTTTATTCATGTTATTGAAAAATGTTAGTCATTTCTTAGCACAAAAATCAAAAATATTTTTGTATAAAAAAAAAAAATACAAGTAACTCGTCAAAGCTTGATGCTGTTCTAGTATTGCATACTGTGAATGGCTGCGTCTTTGACGAGTATTTCCCCTGCTGAGATTAACGGTTAATTATGGAAACACAGAGAAGAAAATAAGATACAATGAAATCATTGAACAGGATAATTGAAGTGAAAAAACACAGATTACCAACACATTGCAGATGTTACAAACATGCTGCTAATTTATACGGTTACACACGTGCCAAATTATGTGTGAAGAAACACTTGCTGTGTCTGGAAACATCTGCAATGTGTTCTTCAAACATATTGGGGCAGATTTACTTACCGGTCTACTTTGCGATCCAGCGGCACCGTTCTCTGCACGGATTCGGGTCCGGCCGGGATTTATGAAGGGTAGTTCCTCCCCGTCCACCAGGTGGCGTGCTGCACTGAAAAGTCATCTCATCGCGTCGGAATGCACCGGCTGGACAGGGTGAAGGTAAGAGCTCCCCAAGCGACACTTTTTCGGTTTTTAAATGGGCGGTTTTTCCGAATACGTCGGGTTTGCGTTCAGCCACGCCCCCAATTCCGTAACGCGCAGACCGGCGCGGCGCCACAATCCGATTGAGTTGCGCCACAATCCCGGGGCAATTCAGGTACAAATCGGCGCAATCGGAAAATATTCGGGTAACACGTCGGGGAAACGCGAATCGGGCCCTTAGTAAATACAAAGACCCCTTATTGTGTCCAAAAACAACAAACTACAACAACCATTCGAAACTAGTCCAACTACTAGTCTTGTAGCACACCTCCAAAAAAAACAAACATGTACACAAAATGAAAAACCACACTCAGCATTGCCAAGCACATCATATCCCGAGGATCCAATAGTCCTATCTTCAATGCTGTTTCCGATTCGAGCCCATGGAGGCAGCAAAGGCGACATGAAGATTTGCAGACAAGTAACTGCATTGCCAGCCTCAACATTTTCCTTTCTGCGTCACATTGTCCAACTCAACCCCATGACCTAACGCGACGCAATTAGCAGTCTTATTGTACAGTTTCCGTTAACTGTTTGTTAACCAAGTTTACCGTTTTTTCGTCACGGATTATAAACACAGGCAGATGTTTGCTCAACCAGTCGGTTACTAATGCAACCCAAGTGAAAGGGGGTCAGCCTCTGCCCATGCACTATATGCATTTATATAGAGACACATGCAGATCCCTGTAAGCACATATGCCATTGTGTCAAACTTTGCGCGGCCACCTTTGAGCTTGCGCTTGTGTTGCATTAAAAACTGCCTACAAGCAGAACATGTGTCAGCGGCTTTATCGGTCCAGTCCTAATGAAATGCTGGTGCACAGGGGGCGGACCTTTGTCAATACTTACAAGCCTTTCCATGCAAATGCATGTGATCAATATGGCATTTGCAGAAGTGTACCTCAAAATGCATTTTTTTTTAAGGGAAAGGACCGTCCCCTGTGCGCTAGTGTTGCATTATGAACGGACAGATACCGGAACGTGTGACCACGGCCTTACTTGCTGGGTTTAAGCATAATCCAATTTTGTGCAATGATGTTTTTCTTGTTTCTTTTTTTTAATTTATTAAAAATTTTCAAAGAGATCCAATGGATCATATTGTGTTTGAAATCTTAAACACTATCAGTGTCAATAGAAGTTGAGCAGGTCCATCTAATACGGTTTGTGATTTTACAAAAAATGTGAAAAATGATACCTAATCTGAGGCTCATCAACATTCGAGTAACATATGTGGAATCTTAAAACACCATGCCACATAAGCAGACATGGGAAATTTAAGTTATGAATTTATGTGGGCATTGACTATGCATCCAAATGTAGAGAATTTAGAAGTTGAAAATAAAGAATTTTTCCAGAATTTTGCCAAAGTTTTGTTTGTTTCATTAACTAAACACAAAAGAATCATCCACATTTTTAAACTAAGTGTGTGAGTAGCAATTGCACGAGAAAACAATCTAAAAATACACTGGATATCTCATAGCGTGCCAAAAACTATAACCATTATACGTGAACCACAGGTCAGATTTGAAGACGGGGGCCCGGCGTTTTGAGGCCAAAAGAGCTGAGTCCGTAGGGGTTAAAAGATAATAATAATTAAGGTCATATACAGTAACCATTCAAGAAAGGATAAACTGACATGGAAAAAAAATATATTAGAAGTAGTTTTGGCTAACACCCTGGGGAGGGGAATTAAAAACAATACAGTTTCATGCGAGGTGCGGAGTAAGTTTATCAATCAATAGTTACCAATACAGAAATACAGATAAAGAGTAAAACTCATTATGTAGTATCCATGTGAGTCAGAAAATCGGCAGTCATTTTCGGTGAGAGGAAGCTCCAGGTAATAAAAATACTTTGGGGGATAGATATATTGGAAGGAGGAAGTTTTCATGAAGTGTCGTTTAGTTTGTACCGGATTGAGCTCACAAGGTAACAGACTCTGCATCCTGGCACTTTGGTATTTCTTGTGCTTGGTTCGATTCCTGTGGAGTCAGGGAATGTAACCCCGGTGTCAAAAGGGGCGAGCGTCAAAGGCTAAAAAAGGTCATAACTACCTATAATAACCAATGGGAAGAAGTTAGAAAAATCCTAGAGAACAACTGGAATATCCTGAGAGCTGAAAAACGTCTGAATACTTGGATTTCTGAAAAACCATCCCTAATTGCAAGGAGAGCAAGAAATCTAAAAGATAATTTGACAAGAAGCCACTTTCAACGAAACAAAAGATCTCTGGGACGTGGAGAAAGGATCAAGGGCTCATACGCATGTGGAGGATGCACGGTCTGCCCCCTAATGCTACCATTGAAACGGGTGACCAACCCCACTAATCATAGACCTTTTGACCTTTACCATTACATCAATTGCAAGAGTAAAAATGTGATCTACGGTCTCATCTGCCCATGTGGAAAAACTTATGTGGGTCAGACAACGCAAGAACTAAGAAAGAGGATACAACAGCACCTCTCGAGCATCCGGAACTCCACAAAGTACTTTAACCAGGGTAAGGTCCTTTCCACTGTTGCGACACATTTTAGACTCTTTCATGGGGGTTTGACACATGGTATCAAAGTAGTGGGGCTGGATGAGTACAGGGCAGCATACGTGGTGGAGACTTGGTCCCCGAACTGCTGCGTAGGGAGGCCCGCTGGATTTATAACCTAGGATGTATTGCACCTGCAGGTATCAATGAAGATCTCCTCTTCACAGGATTTTATAAACAACGCTAGAAGGTGTTTTTCACTGCTGGTGAGTATTATGCAGATACCCCGGTTCTCCCTATAACGTATGGCACTATTGTTCATATATCACATCTATCCAACCTTCCATAATACACTTGGGCGATTGCACATGGATATATACCTGACACATTATGGGCGCTACACACAATGGCGGCACACGCACGCACATTTATGTGGTTACATTATAATTATAGATACCTCTTAATTACTTTGCAGCACACATACTTTTGTCTGGGTGGGCACCTTCTTTGTAGTCTTGGACCCTTACGGCCCTCTATCACGCTATCACTTGGGACCCCCGGCTCAGGGCATCCCCTTCTTTGGCCTGGACCCTTATGGTCCCTTAGCACTCGTTCACTTACCCTTCTCAAGGCCCACACTACCCCTGCCCCATTTGGGCCTCTCACCACATCATCACCTTTTCCACCCCTAATCTCACGTTCGCCCACAGCTTACCCATCTGTATCCCTTTCCTTCAACTTCCTTATTCCCCTTTCATACTGTACTTACCTTCCTTCTTTTCTTCTCCTTTTTCTTCCTTCTCTTCTTTTCTCCACTTTGTGTTTTTCCTTTCTGCTGGTACACTCTGGTTGGACCTCCCGTATTATGTAACAATACATTGGCTTGCTTTTACTTATAACAACTGTACATCTTTGCCTCTAAGAACAGATTGAATGGAGGTTTAAACAACCATCTCCAAACCACCAGAATATCCGGTGAATACCTACCTGGGGTTCCTCTACATAGTATGCTGTGGCTCTGATTCGTGGCCTCCTTGGGACCTTTTTTAGCCTTTGACGCTCGCCCCTTTTGACACCGGGGTTACTGTTGGAACCGCCCATTGATACATACTGATAACCTGTTCTGAGTATATGGGATTTGCTTGCCCACATCACCCTTTGCACACTCGTCCACTCCAGGCTTATCAGATGGATGGGTAATCTTATATCAGCAACTTATCTGTATTTATCTTGAGTGTGCTTTCGTTATTTGCTCCTGTTTGTGTCTTAACATGTGTATTATACTTGAGGGAACCATCAGTAGTTGACTTTGACACTGTTTTGTGCCATACCAGCTCCCCTTTTGTAGATATTGTTTTCACAGGGCAAAAAACAGGCAACCGATCAGTATTTGTTGTCTATATAGGGTTATGTGTTATGTATAGACCTATTGCGGTCATATACATGGGTCAAATTGTATGTACTTTTTGTACGTTTTAGGTGTTTTTAAGAACATGCATGTTTTGTTATGTGTATAAATAAATAAAGATTTGTATATATATATTGTTGGCCTATACACACTCCCTTTGTCTCTTTTTTGGTTTTGTACTTGTAATTAGAGTGTGGTGGCCTATTAAGGCACTTTGTTGAACATATTCTTGCTGTGCGGGTTTCTATTTTCTTTTGCAATATATTTTTTACTGTTTAATTGAAACACATACAAAAGCAATCAAAGTAGCAGAACGCGGAGATATGTAAATCAGCCCCATTGTAATACAAATGATTGATTATTTTTGCCCATGTAGCCGCTCTACGCCAGTGTCATCACACCGTGGGGTCTATTTATCAAGGCCGGAGAAGACTGAGGGGCCACTGTGTGTGATTTATGTAGCTATTAACATGTGTATGAGTATTGGGAAAGGAAACCACATTTATCATGTGAGAACCCAACAATTCCAGGAGAACCTCCTCCACTAATGGTGGAAAATCAAGCAACAATGTGGAAAAAGCCGGAGATTTACAACGTGACCTCAACCTGGACAACCGTATAAGTACAACACACGGGAATAATAAAAATATATACAGTATATATTTCATACTTAAAAAAAAATGGGTATAAAGTCTTTGTTGTGTCCACGGCTCCATTTCCATTGTCGTCCCCTTAAAGGAACCTAACTTAAAGGAATCTACCACCAGGATGAAGGACTGTAAACCCAGCACACTGACATACTGGTGTGCGCCCCCTCTGGCAGGATCCGCTGTTCTTTTGGCTTCTTATGCCCTTGTTTTTACATAAAAAAAAAGGCTTTAAAACGTATGCAAATGAGCCTGAGGGGCTCCAGGTTCTATTAGCATCTATGGATCGCCAGACTTTCTGACGTTTTCAGGATTTCCGTGGCTCGAGCAAGTATTTAACAGGGGTTTGCACTGGGATTGTGTCGCACGCTATCGGATTTTATCAAAGCAGCTGCGCTGCTTTCATAGGACACAGATCGGAGGGCGGGGCGTCGTACGATCCGACTAATTCAGACTGAGTGCGGGATTTAACTTTCATATTGGGGCTCATTTACTAAGGGTCCGAATCGCACATTTCCGTCGGGTTTCCCGAATTTTTCCGTTTTGCGACGAATTCCGCTGGGATTTTGGCGTATGCGATCGGATTTCAGCAGCGGCTTTCATGCGACAGAAACCGGGAGCGTGGACATTGGACAACGTGACGGATTCGGAAAAACCGCGGAATTTAAAAAGCGATTTGTGTTGCAAGATCAAGCACTTACATGCACCAGGAAGAAGAAGGTGAACTCCTGCGGACCTGAGCGGGGAAGCGACACATGCAGGATATCGGGCGCACGATCTTAGTGAATGCCGGCAGACCCGAATCAGCATCGGAGAATGCAGCGCTGGATCGCGATTAGACCAGGTAAGTAAATGTTCCCCATTGTGTCGCAAGACAATGCACTGACATGCACCAGGAAGAAGAAGGTAAACTCCTGCGGACCTGAGCGGGGAAGCGACACATGCAGGATATCGGGCGCACGATCTTAGTGAATCGCGGCACAGGGCATTATACACAATGCACTTTCTGTGAACTCTGCGCACAGCTAAGTAAATGAGCCCCAATATATCTATTTACATTATTAGTTAATGTTTTTTCTAATAGTTTTTTTTTTTTTTTATTATATCTTATAAACGGACATTTAGTTCTTCTGAAATTCTTTAAATTATTGAAGAAAAGGGTCTTAAATGGATACTGGCTCCGTCTGTGTTTCATTCTCTAGGGGTCATTACACACCTACTGTTCATTGTATAGATATGTAAATTTAGTTTTTAATTGTGTTATTTTATGATTTTTTAAATTACTTTTCAACTTTTTAAATCCTTTGTAAGTATATTTTTTACTATAATCTTCATTTTATAGAATTTTTTTTTTTTTTACTTTCTTCTAATTTCTTCTAATAGTTCTGCTAAGTCCTTGGCTAATTTTAAGTACTATAAAAATTGTATTTTTTTTTTTTTAATTTCTAAAAAGCAAAAACGATTTTAAAATGATTTAAGCTATAAAATCTGTACGTTGTATCTACAGCTCGGCCTGTGTTCTTGTCCTCGGTCATCACTGACTACATGGAACCTTTCATTATTAATGTATAGAAATTATCCGGGATATAATCTGATCCTGTGCAAGAGATTCAGCCCCAAACATGAAGGATTTCACTTGTCTAGTAATAATTCGGAAAAATGGAGAAGGAATCTGATCTAGTGATGACCTGTATGAAAGATTCATGATTAGAAGAGAATCCTACATTTCTGCAAATTAATTTACTGATTGAAATGAATGCAGACTTTACAGAAGTCATTCATTTCCCAAACCCACACACTGTCCCTACCCCTCCCTAACCGTAATTTATAGCTCTGCCTTTCCAAAGGAGCGAAAATATAATAGTTACAGAGAACATGGGCAGTATTATAGTAGTTATATTCCTGTACATAGGGGCAGTATTATGACCTTTTTTAGCCTTTGACGCTCGCCCCTTTTGACACCGGGGTTACATTCCCTGACTCACAGGATCGAACCAAGCACAAGAATACCAAAGTGCCGAGGATGCAGATCTGTTACCTTGGGATAATCCGGTACAAACTGAACGAACATTTATGGAAAACTTCCGTCCTTCCAATATAATCTATCCCCAAAGTATTTTTATTACCTTGGAGCTCCTCTCACCGAAATGACTGCCGATGTTCTGACATCAACATGGATGCTACATAATGAGTTTACTCTTTATATTTATTTTCTGTATTGGTAATATTGATTATATAACTTACCCTTACCTCGCATGACATGCATTTGTTTTTAATTTCCCTCCCCAGGGTGTTAGCCAAAACTCACTTTCTAATATATTTTTTTTCCAGGTGCAGATGTTATCCTTTCTTGAATGGGTACTTATATGACCTTAATTATTATTATCTTTTAAGCACATCATTCAGACATGTAATGCCTGGACTGTATTCAATAGAGAACTCCACTGTGTACCAATTTACCTTATAACCATTGGACATTGTATCAGTGCATGCGCATACTGCTAGTCTGTTGCCGGCAACACAATATATTAGCTAGGGGCACGCATGCGCTATGTCGCCGACTCACAAGTCCCGCGTGACTTGTCACATGATTTTCCAACTACCGCGAGACCAGAAATGGGTCACATGACCAGTAGACGGCGGTCGCGTTGCCGCGAACTCTTAGAGATTACAGCTGCATGATCAATGGGAGGTATGTGAGTGGCTATTTTTCACCCTGGGGAGGGGCACAGGTGTATTTATACCGGACCATCGTCCGCTAATACATTATGGACCCCTGAGGAAGTCGCATGTAGCGACGAAACGCGTGGGGATTTGCTTGCCCACATCACCCTTTGCACACTCGTCCACTCCAGGCTTATCAGATGGATGGGTAATCTTATATCAGCAACTTATCTGTATTTATCTTGAGTGTGCTTTCGTTATTTGCTCCTGTTTGTGTCTTAACATGTGTATTATACTTGAGGGAACCATCAGTAGTTTACTTTGACACTGTTTTGTGCCATACCAGCTCCCCTTTTGCAGATATTGGGGCAAATTTACTTACCCGGTCCATTCGCGTTCCAGCGGCGGCTTCTCCGCTCTGGATTCGGGTCCGGCCGGGATTTAATAAGGTAGTTCTTCCGCCGTCCACCAGGTGGCGCTGCTGCGCTGAAAGTAAACTCATCGCGCCGGAATGCACCGAGCTGGACCAGGTGAAGGTAAGCGGTCCTTATGCGACACATTTTCGGTTTTTAAATGCGGCGGTTTTTCCGAATACGTCGGGTTTTCGTTCGGCCACGCCCCCCGATTTCCGTCGCGCGCATGCCAGCGCCGATGCGCCACAATCCGATCGCGTGCGCCAAAATCCCGGGGCAATTTAAGTACAAGCGGCGCAAAACGGAAATATTCGGGTAACACGTCGGGAAAACGCGAATCGGGCCCTTAATAAATGACCCCCATTGTTTTCACAGGGCAAAAAACAGGCAACCGATCAGCATTTGTTGTCTATATAGGGTTATGTGTTATGTATAGACCTATTGCGGTCATATACATGGGTCAAATTGTATGTACTTTTTGTACGTTTTAGGTGTTTTTAAGAACATGCATGTTTTGTTATGTGTATAAATAAATAAAGATTTGTATATATATATTGTTGGCCTATACACACTCCCTTTGTCTCTTTTTTGGTCTTGTATTGATATAATATGATAAAATGTGGCAAACACGTTTCTAGTGATGCCATCAGGTAACCCTGCCTAAGTAATGAGGTGTCATCATTGTTGGTGCCAAAGCTGTAAAACAGGGCAGGTGGTTTATCATTAGTGCCCTCTGATATCACATGTGACACCACACTGTTATCACTGTGCTGTAATACAGCAGGAAAAGCCTCTGTTTGTCTAGAATACACATGTATCATATGACAAAGGTCAGCAGTGACTAGAATTTATAGATCACATCTCTGCTGAAGGTTCTTCTGAAAGGTGGAAGATCTTCAATTAACTGGTACTGTAGTTTCACGTGCTACAGAAGTCTCCTCTTTAACACTTAGGGGATGTATGTTTGTATGCAATGCTGTACTGGGGTACCTGGGTTCAAGCAGTGAAATTGATTCTGGGACCCCCACCCTATATCTTACCTTCATTTTAGGAGTCCAGAATTCAGGAATTTCTAGGGACTGGCGGGGAGGCAGTAAAATAAAAAAAGCAATCCCTCCACATTGGTTTGTGATCAGTGATGTTTTATCAAGGTGCAACACCCCTGCCAATACATAGGCAGGCTGGTAGTTGCAAAGAACGCCCTCTCCAGGTCAGCAGCTGTTAGGGGGAGTCGCAAACTGTCTATGAAGGTTTTGGAACCCTGTAGGCCCTGCCTGAACGATAGTTAAATGGGTGTAAGTTATTGACCAATGAGTTGGCTGTATTGTAAACTGGACTGTGATTGGAGAAGTGCTACCACCTGACCAGGAGAATAAAACCCCTGGGCAGGGAGGAGCACAGGGTCTTGTCATTGAGCACATGCTCTTACCACAGATCTGATTCCAGTCCTAGCTGGTCTTAGCAGATGGACTGAGTGAAGAGAGAGACAGTGTCAGTACACCTTCAGTGCTAACACTTAACCCAATCCCAGGACCTGCACCTACGACCAGGCTGGTGCACTATTCCTGAGGACCACTCTCCACGACCACTCCAGTACCAGAATTTGCTGTTAAACGTTTAGGCCCGTTGCCTGCTACCTGTTCAATAAGAACCGTGAGTTGATCCCTGGTTACGACTGTCTACCACCACGAGAACCAGTACATCAGCCTCTTCCTCCATATTTCTTGCACACACCACCTGCTGGAGACCTGCCAGGCTGTAGGACAGCCCTCCGGTCCCCATACCAAGCACCATGACATCAGTGTGCCCTAGGCCGCAATTGCTGTAGCGCCTAAAACGTTAACCTCTGGAAGTCTGTGTGGCACAGCAAGGAGCTCCAGCCTGCCAAAATCCTCACTGACGGGAAACCTAGGCTACTTTCTAAGCCGCGCCCCTTGCGTGTGTGGCAGAGAGTATCTTGGAGGAGGAGCCAGAACGACCGTGGGCCAGCAAGGAAGAGGGTTAATCGGCCATCTTGGATGGCCTGCCAATCCCGTGCGCATCATCCTGAGTGCCGACGCACATGTCCCACTACCGGAAGTGAGCATTGCTGATCCTGGCTGAGCACCTTATGCCTGCCGGACATCAGGAAAGGAGATTATCGTGCACCGGAGCGGTCCTGTCATTGCGGCTGATCCTGCATGAGTACCGCTGGGGAAGTTAAAGGGGGGGTAGAGATTGTTTCCAAAGCTAGGTGTAATTGGCTCACCTCCCTGGGAATAGTGACTGTGCCTTAAAGGGACCATATCCCCATAGTCATCGCCTATAGCAATGGACATTGTTTAACCCCTCAAACTCAGAAAGACCAGCCCAATCATGTCAGCCCAAGATGAGGACACTGAGCTGGAGCAACTCCTGTCACCCAGGAGCATGTCAAACACTCCTGAGAGCCCATCTGATTCTACCGCGGTCAATGCCACCACAGTTATGCCCCTGATTATGCCCTACTATCTTGGGGCCCCCTGGTTACCCCACTATAAAGGAAAGTTGCACACACTCTCCCTGAATTTTGAGCCAAGATGCTAGCTAACTTCACTCTGTTCACAGAAGAACAGAAAGTGGGCATCCTAACCGGGCAGTTAAAGGGACCCACACTCAGGGAAGTCAAGTCTTGGCACGTAACACATAACCTCATCAAGTGTAGTTCACATTGGTGTTCAAACACTCAAACTGCTCCTATAATTAACCTCCGCCTGACGCGTTTCTACATCTCCCATCCGGGAAATGTGTCATCAGAGGCCTAAGATTAAACCTATAGGATAAATAGGCTGGTGCATGCATATGTTTCACATGCACCTGTCAAACATTGTCCGGCACTGTAGCGGCCGTGCACGCGCGCGGCTGAACGCGCGAGATATAAGGATAACGCCACGCCTCTACAGGGCGGAGCTAGACCGGCCTCAGTAAAGGGCCTATCCTGGCGCTAGATTGAACGAGGGCTCGTCCTACGGTAAGCCAATGGTAATGCACCGAGGATTCTGCCAATCTACCAAGCGACAAGATACTGATCACTAAGAGAAGGCAGAGATAGACAACAACCTCAGGTCTAAAGATTTTCAAATAGGTTGATGTCCTACATTTTATTAAATCAACTGGTTACCGGGGATCGTATTGCGACCTCCTACCTAGAATTGGCCATTACCATATATCGGTGAATATAGAAAGAGGTGCAAATCTCAGGGGTAGACACAGGTGCCGCTTGTAAAAAATAGCGGTCCAAACGTAACTCAGTGAGTATATAGACAGGCAGACAAAAATGCACAACAACAAGTAATTGCATAATATGTACAAAGTCAAAAAGCCAGTCTGGAGCATGAATCAAAATTACTGGGAGCGGGATAGGAAAGAAGGAGTTAGTAATGACTCTCCACTTGATGTTTTTTTGAGCTTGGTTATGGATGATTTAAAAACCTTGGAGATGAGTCCCAAGGGCTCTAATTATAACATCAGTCGGGAAGAGCATTTATGTATTCAGGGCTTGATGAATGATGACACAATTGTCATCAAGCCCTCGGACAAAGGGGGAAATCTAGTCATCCTTAGTCGAGAACAGTATGTTCAGATGTGCAAAAATATTTTGAGGGATGGGGAGTGCTATCGAGTATTGGATGAAAATCCTTCCCCGGCCTTTACCAGGGCCTTGATGCACATTCTTGAGGATGCTAGATCTTTAAACCTGATTAGCATAACAGAAATGGACTTCCTTACACCTCAGCATCCAAGGATTGCTACTTTTTATGGCCTTCCAAAGGTCCATAAAGGGTGCAATCCCCTGAAGGGTCGCCCGATAGTCTCGGGCATTGACAGTATAACCCAGAATGCTAGCCTATATGTGGATCGTATCCTCCGCCCATATGTATTGACCCTGCCATCATATGTAAGGGATACTATGGACGTGCTAAAACGGATTGAGGGTATAATTGTCGACTCAGATACCCTTCTAGCATCCCTGGATGTGGAAGCCCTGTATAATTCCATCCCCCATGATATCGGGCAACACGCAGTGAGCTCCTTTCTCAGTACCAGAGGAACTCAGTTTAACCAACATAATGAGTTCACTTTGTCCCTGTTGAAATTTGTGCTTGAGCATAATTTTTTTACCTTCAATGGCCGATTTTACCACCAGCTCAGGGGAGTGGCTATGGGGAGCCCCTGTGCTCCCACATATGCTAATCTCTTCCTGGGCTGGTGGGAGAAGGAGCTAGTCTTCCAAGAAAATCTGGAGCATTTTACGTCTCATGTCCTTCTATGGATTAGGTTCATAGACGACGTTCTGATTCTGTGGAGGGGACCTCAAGACCTCTTTAGGGAATTTGTGGCCACTCTGAACTCGAACCGAATTGGTCTGTTTTTGACCGCTGAAATTCAGCCCAAAACAATCTCCTTTCTGGATCTTTCTATTACGAAAACGGAGTCAGGGAGGCTGAGTACCAAGGTGTTTAGAAAAGCCACAGCGACTAATTCCCTTTTGGTCTGGAACAGCTGGCATCCCGAACCTTTGAGACACGGGATCCCAAAGGGTCAGTATCTCCGAACCAGGAGAAATTGTTCAGATTTGTCTGAATACTTGGTGGCTGCTGCTGATCTGAAATCCAGATTCCTAGATCGAGGATACCCAGATGGGGTTTTAAAAACTGCACACCAGGAGGCCCTGGCACGAAATAGGGAAGATCTACTGGTTCCTAGGATCAAGGAGGGCGCACAGACATCCACCAGGATCATAGGGACCTATGATTCTCAATACCAACAAGTGAGGGATGTTCTGGCTACCCACTGGAAGGTCCTCAAGCTGGATCCAGATGTTGGAAAAGATATAGGTGATTTTCCTCAAATCACCTATAGGAGAGGTCAAAATCTGCGGGATAAGTTGGTCCACAGCCATTTGGGACCACCCACTGTTGACACATGGATGCCTAAACCACCACTTGGCACATTCAAATGTGGATCGTGCAAGGCATGTAAATCTATATGCACAAGTAAATCCTTCATTAGCACAAATACCCAACAGCAGTTTAGGAATAAACAATTTATAAACTGCAAAAGCATGGGGGTGATTTACTTGATGACATGCCAATGTGGCATCCAATATGTTGGAAAGACCTTTAGGGAGTTTCGGGTGCGAATTAGGGAACATGTGAGGGATATCGAGAACTCTAGGGACACCACTGTAGCCCGTCATGTCTGGGAAAAACACAATGGTGATTCTCTGAGGGCTTGTGCTGCTGACGGGACCTATCCCCGTTGCTGGAGCATGGCGTGCTGTCAGGGATGTCCGTACGAGACATGGGACTCTTTCCTGAATGCTGGCGGGACATCTCTGTCCTCCTGCTGCTTGGAGAAGGACTGTGCTGCTGCGATTATTTTAGTTCTCTGGCCCTCCTCTTGCATTAGGTATTTAATAAAGTCCTCCATCTTGGCTTTAGCCTTTGCAATGTTGCTGCTGCTTTCAACACCATAAGCCCAGGCATGAAATGTTGAGGGTTTGAAGGATTTGTGTGTTTTTCAGCGAGGCTTTTCAGGTGTGTTTTGTCTTTTGAATCCTGCCGCAATACCGATATGACCTTTCATTATGTGGGGGATTGGCCAGTACGAGACAGTCTATTTTTGTTTCTTTTGAGCGGGGCTGTGATGTAAGGTTTCACTATATTGCAGTAAGTTCCGACCTAAGTGACAGAGTGGACACCAATTTGTGGTCTCTGTTTCACCCAAAAACAGGTCTCGCTCGCCTGCGTTTTATTGAGCAGTCAATAATAGTAAAACTCTTTAAAACAGTCCTTCTACTATCAGGAATACCAATAAATATATTCTTCTCCCCGGCAGTGGGGTTTTGTCTAACTAAACATTATTAAACATTAGGTTTCTCGGAATTCTACCGCTAACAATAGCAATTGTGTTGCTCCAGGCCCATGAGAACAGAGAACAAGGCATGCGTGCTCCCTAGCCTCTTCTCGCCAGACCCTGCACGAGAGGATGCGGAGATCAACCACTTCGCTCTTATGCTGTGAGTGATTATACCAGGCTGTATTAGGTTCCATCACTTGTTGTGATAATTTTGGTTGCTGGACATACCCTAAGCTAGCACCTAAGCTGGAAAGAAGCAAAACCTTTGAGGGGAAACATCGCGCCCCCTATCCACATGAACCCCTTTCGTTGGTCTCACACGGGGATCCATAAAACCTTTAATGAAGTACATTAGGGAGGTTCAAGCCAGCCATGGGTACGGTACAGGAGGATATCCAGCTTCCCCAAAGCAATTGGGTCAAGACATGGTGAGTTTGTATGATATAGGGACATTTGACAGTCTCATCTGACCATCACAGGGCAGATACTGCTCGACTGTACATTGACAACTGTGCTGCCTATTGACGACTATATCACTTAATTACCACGGCTGGAGACTGCCTTGAACTGTCACCATGACAACCAGGGTGAGAGACTGTGACTTTACCACTTACTACACCAAGGCCTTGGATCTGCGTACTGTGTACCACTGACACAAAGGGCTGGGCTGGGATAGACTGCTGAACTGTTTACCACTTATTACCAAGGCTGGATACTGCTGACTGTACCACTGACCACCAGGGCTTTATACTGCTGACTGTACCACTTATTACCAAGGCTGGATACTGCTGACTGTATCACTTATCATAACTGTACCAATCCAAAAATAAACCTTCTATGACTACTGATATAATATGCAAAAGAAAATAGAAACCCGCACAGCAGAAATATGTTCAACAAAGTGCCTTAATAGGCCACCACACTCTAATTACAAGTACAAGACCAAAAAAGAGACAAAGGGAGTGTATATAGGCCAACAATATATATATATACAAATCTTTATTTATTTATACACATAACAAAACATGACTGTAGCCCGTCATGTCTGGGAAAAACACAATGGTGATTCTCTGAGCATTAGCTTTAAGGGGGTGGAATTGGTGACACCACCAATACGGGGAGGCGACTTTGATCGCATCCTTCTCCAGCGGGAAGCGAGATGGATTAATGTTCTGGCTACTGAGAAACCGCTGGGCCTGAACGACCAAATCAGCTATAGTTGCTTTCTATAGCCTCATCCTCAGTGTTGGATATCCACTATAGCCCCTGCTTTCTATAGCCTCATCCTCAGTGTTGGATATCCACTATAGCCCCTATCGTACTCTCTACCCTAATGTGCCGGACTCCTTCTTTCCTATCCCGCTCCCAGTAATTTTGATTCATGCTCCATTTGAACACCAATGTGAACTACACTTGATGAGGTTATGTGTTACGTGGCATAGTGCAGTGAACACAAACTCAGTAGATAGGCTGCACTGATACCACACACGTTCTTACTCAGTAGTATCCAGGAATATAAGTGTGATCGGGAGTCCTCTAAAATCAGAACCCCGATGCCTGTGTATACACTGAATGCCTGATCGAATTTTGTGGCTGTTGAGTGGCCCGATTTTAATAGGTCTTAATAAAGTATTTGGATTTTAAGTGTTCTAATTTTCAGGCAGTTAATATCTTTTCACTTGAACACTCAACAAAAAATTTTTTTTGTAAACGGTTTTTTTAAGTCAAGTCTTGGCCCTGAGCGGAACGCCAGAACGTGGTCCAAATCCGCAATAGGCTTTGCATCACCTTTGAAAAATGTACTGCCTCTGAGCTGAAGCAGAAGTTCTATGGGAAAAGACAGAAGGCCCAAGAATCTCTTAGAGACTTTGCCCTTTCCCTACAGGAGACATGGAAAGCTATCATCCGCCTAAAGAGGCTGAAAATTCCGACCAAATCCTGCGGGAACAATTTATTAATGGGCTTCTGGATAAGTATCATAAATGCCAGTTAAAAATGCTGTCTATTCAACACTCCAGGCTTCTTTTCTTGAGTTCAAAGAGATTGCCATCGACATCCTGGGAGAACACTTGCCTACTGAACCACAGGATGAGTCTGAGCCTGTGGATTTGGAAAATGTTGCTCTAGCCTTTCCTCCAGCACAACCGGCAACACCGCTGTCACGACCTTGGACCGGAGTCTAAGTGGAACCCGGTGTTCACAAGAGCCCGCCGCAAAGCGGGATGGACTTGCTGCGGCGGGAAACCACCAGGTCGTTCAACAGGTGCAACTAGCCCACGGTGGCTGCCAAGGTAGTAACACAGTTATGACGAGGGGGAACTATACTTGTAGTAAAAAGTTGGGCACATGCCAAAACGAACGTTATTAGTAGTATATGCGAGCACCATAAAGAATAATCAATAGCAACAAACATCACCCACCAAACATACGGACATGGGGGGGGGGGGGGGGAGGGGGGGGGGGGGGGGGGCCCATGTACACACACATGCACACAGCACACAACAGATCCTGGACGCACACGGCGACACCTAGATAATATATATTATCACAGGTATAAAATGCACGAATAACATAAATGTAATAGTAAACAAGGCAGAGTCTCGGATGAGGATGGGAGAATCTTATCAGGTCGCTGGAGCCGCAGGACCATGGTAGGTATGTAAGAAGATGATTACACAATTGTTGTCTCGATGAATAACAATCTCGAGAATATGGTGAATGTTGTATTATATGGAGAGCCTAAATATAATGAAAGACAGTGAGGCAATGCATACCATAATTGAAATGAAGATAAGAAGATGTAACTACTGTATAATAATGGCCCAGGATGTGACGAAGTGGATGATGTGACAATGTACAAAATGTGTTAAAACATACTTAGGTGTATATCTAGCTGGTGCATAAGGAGAAAGGAAAAGAGCGAGGAAGAGCAGATCAGAAAAAAGAAAAAAGAAGAAAAGAAGAAAAGAGGGGGAGGGGGGGAAGAAGGGTGAGTGAAAGGGTGAAAAGCAAAATGGTACAGTTGGTGCAAAGAATGCAGAGGATAAGATCGAGAATGTGAAGAGATGAAGTAGCGATGTGATCAGTGAAACGTGGTGCGAGTAGAGGTGATATTAGGGAGTCACAGGCACGAAAGAGAGAAAAACGATGACATGAAAAGCTAAGGTGACTCGGATGTGCCAAACGTGGAATGTGAAAAAGGTGGGAAGCCTGCCAAAAAGAATAAAAAAGCATGCAACAGGGTGTGCAGACAAAGTGCTCACATACCTTATTGTTTGTAGAATCCCGAAAAAAGCATATCTTCATTTATCCCATGTGGGGATAGTGCACCCAAGCGGAATATCCATCTAGCCTCTTGTCGTAATAATGCCGGTACCGGGTCGCCTCCTCGGATATTGGACTGAATTTTTTCAGACCCACCACCTGTAGTTTAGCTGGGTTGTTTCGGTGGAAAGAGTGAAAATGCTTAGCCACCGTGGTCAGCTGTCTGCCATTGGCGAGGTCTTGCTCGGCGTTGTTGATTGTCGACACATGTTTTTGGACTCTTTTTCGTAGCTCTTGTGTCGTTTGTCCGACATACATTTTCGGACAGGGACAAATCAGTCCATACACGACACAACGGGAGCGACAGTTGGTGTATGATCGTAAGACAACCTTCTCCTGATTAGTCGGGTTCTGAAAAGAATTACCCCTCAGAATCATAGGGCACACTGTGCACTCACCACATGGGTAGGAACCCACCAATTTAAGGCCTCTACCTAATGAATGACCGGGTCTCTGGAAGTGGCTCTGAACCAGTGAGTCACGTAGGTTCCTGGCCCTTTTTGCGATCATCCTAGGTTTGGCTGTGAGATGTAGATGCAGCCTCGGATCACTCCTCAAAATGCCCCAATTCTTTTGGAGCAGTTTGTATACATCAGACCATTGATTGTGGTATGTTGTTGTTAGGCAGGGCTTGCCATCCATCCCTTTATTTTTTGGTGTAAAAGTATCTTCTCTTTTGGTTTGTTTGGCCCGCATGTACGCTCTGGACACCACTTTCTTTGGGTATGCTCGGTCACGAAATCTCGAGGTGAGGTCTGTACAGTGTTGCTGAAATTCATCCTGAGTGCTGCAGTTTCTTCTCAATCGTAAGAACTGTCCAACCGGGATCCCATCCCTCAAATGTCGCGGATGGAAACTTGTGTAGTGTAACAAGCTATTAGTCGCCGTCTCCTTCCTATAGAGGGTCGTCTCGATATGTCCATTCTGGATGGTAATTAGCAGATCCAAAAAGTTTACCCCTGTCTGTGAAAAAATGGGTGTTAAATGGATCTGCAGATGATTGTTGTTCAGGTCTGAAACAAAACTTTGGCAGGTCTCGAGTGGCCCCCTCCAGAACACCAATATATCATCAATATAACGATGCCATGCAATGACGTGTTCCTGGAAGGCCCGCGATGGGTACACGCTGGTCTCCTCCCACCAACCTAAAAAGAGGTTGGCGTAGGAAGGAGCACAGCGTGCACCCATCGCGGTACCCGAGACCTGCCTGTAAAATACCCGGTCGAAGACAAAAAAATTATGTCTTAAAACAAAATCAAGTAATTCCAGGAGAAACCCACTGTGACGGGAATCACCACACCGATCCTTTTTCAGAAAATGCATCACAGAATTGATGCCCACCTCATGTATGATGTTGGTATATAACGACTCGACGTCCATCGTCACTATCCAGACCTCTTGATTGGATGACTGTAGGTTCAGTCCCTCAATCTGTTCAATAAGATGTGATGAGTCTCGTACATACGATGTTAACTTGATTACATGATTCTGGAGAAAAAAATCAATGTAAGTGCAGGCTTTTTCGCATAGACCCCCTATACCAGCCACAATGGGTCTACCTGGTGGGTTGACAAGTGCCTTGTGTACCTTTGGCAACATATAGAATGTGGGCACAATTGGTTTTTTAACTGTTAGGAAGCTCTTTTCTTTACGTGAAATGACCCCTGAGTCCGTGGCCGTTTTGATCAGTCGATCAAGCTTGTTTTTGAAGACCTCTGTGGGATCTGAGGGTAGAGAGAAATAGTAATGCTGATTGCCCAGCTGTCTCTTTGCTTCACCCACATATTGGTCCACAGGCCATAGGACCACATTTCCGCCTTTGTCGGCTTCTTTAATGATGAAATTTGTATTAGAGCGTAACTTACACATCGCTTGGCGTTCGGCATTCGACATGTTTTCATGTTTGTATGGTTCCTCCTTCAGCTCGCGAATGTCAGCCAGCATGCACTCAAAGAAAATCTGTATGGCCGGAAAAAGACGCATTCTGCATTCTTTGCACCAACTGTACCATTTTGCTTTTCACCCTTTCATGTGGATGCGTTCGGCGTCGTCCCGGCCGCACTGCGCATGCGTGCGCGTCATAGGTCACGTGAGCGGTCATGTGATCAAGATTACGGCGTACAGCGCATGCGTGCGCGTCATAGGTCACGTGAGCGGTCACGTGATCAAGATTACGGCGTACAGCACCAAGTAAGTGCGCATGTCCGCAAGATGATCAGCTGAGAAGTCATATGAAATAGGTAATGGCGTCCAGCGCCTTGTAGTCGCATAGATTATGTGGTAACTAGCATTTAAAAGGAGTATAGAACACATAAGAGTTTTGTTGTGTATATTCTATCTGTATTATTAATTAAAGTGATATGTGCACAAAGAATGGAGTGTAGTCCTAACCCAGATAACTAACAGGCGGCACATACTATATTAGATACAATTTTAAAACAGTTTTAAAACACCCATCTAATGGGTAATTACAAATCACATCTATTCCTCATGTGTACATTGAGTGACAAAGAAATATATATATATACAAAATGGAAAATATATGTGCAAAATTTATACAAATAAATAAAAAAAAAAAAACAAAAAAAAAACAAAAAAAAAACACATTGATCTATATAAAGATGATTAGATGAATATTAGATTAACATGTGTATATACAAGCATGAGAGGTGAACCATAGAGTACACCAAAACTCACGCTATTTGATACCATGTGCTAGCACCATAGATAGTAACCGATATAGCAACCAACACATCACACACCCAGGCATACATACATGGGCCCATGTACACACACATGCACACATGCACACAAATACATGGGCCCATGTACACACACATGCACACATGCACACAACAGATACTGGACGCACGCTGACAAACACCTAGATAATATATATTATACAGATACTGGACGCACGCTGACAAACACCTAGATAATATATATTATACACAGGTATATCAATGAACAAATAACAATAAATGTAGTAGTGTAACAGGCAGAGTCTCGGATGAGGATGGGGAGGATCTTATCCCCCTGTCTGTGAGAAAATGGGTGTTAGATGGATCTGCAGATGATTGCTGTTCAGATCTGAGACAAAGCTTTGGCAGGTCTCGAGTGACCCCCTCCAGAACACCAGTATATCATCAATATAACGATGCCATGCAATGACGTGTTCCTGGAAAGTCCGCGATGGGTACACGCTGGTCTCCTCCCACCAACCTAAAAAAAGATTGGCGTAGGAAGGAGCACAGCGTGCACCCATCGCGGTACCCGAGACCTGCCTGTAAAAAACCCGATCAAAGACAAAAAAATTATGTCTTAGGACAAAATCAAGTAATTCCAGGAGAAACGCACTGTGACGGGAATCACCACACCGATCTTTTTTCAGAAAGTGCATCACAGCATTGATGCCCACCTCATGTATGATGTTGGTGTATAACGACTCGACATCCATCGTCACTATCCAGACCTCTTGATTGGATGACTGTAGGTTCAGTCCCTCAATCTGTTCAATAAGATGTGATGAGTCCCGTACATACGATGTTAACTTGATTACACGATTCTGGAGAAAAAAATCAATGTAAGTGCAGGCTTTTTCGCATAGACCCCCTATGCCCGCCACAATGGGTCTACCTGGTGGGTTGACAAGTGCCTTGTGTACCTTTGGCAACATATAAAATGTGGGTACAATTGGTTTTTTAACTGTTAGGAAGTTCTTCTCTTTACGTGAAATAACCCCTGAGTCCGTGGCCGTTTTGATCAGTCGATCAAACTTATTTTTGAAAACCTCTGTGGGATCTGAGGGTAGAGAAAAATAGTAATGCTGATTGCCCAGCTGTCTCTTTGCTTCACCCACGTATTGGTCCACAGGCCATAAGACCACATTTCCGCCTTTATCGGCTTCTTTAATGATGAAATTCGTATTAGAGCGTAACTTACACATTGCTTGGCGTTCGGCATTCGACATGTTTTCATGTTTGTATGGTTCCTCCTTCAACTCGCGAATGTCAGCCAGCATACACTCAAAGAAGATCTGTATGGCCGGAAAAAGACGTAAGTTAGGGGTGATTTGTGAAGGTGGGCGCAATGTAAAGTTTGGCCTACCTAAAGTCTCTTCATTCTCATTTTCACGTAAAAGATCGAGTAGGTCCATAAACGTTTGTCGGTCCCCCTCCGGCATATGGTCTGCTAGTGATGGCTGATGATACAAAAGTTTAAACGATAACTGTCTGCAGAAGAGATATATGTCTTTGACCAAAGTAAATTTGTCAAGTCTTAACATGGGAGAAAAACTCAAACCACGACTAAGAACATCCTTCTCTATGTCAGATAGAACATAATCAGATAGATTAATAATCTGTAAATCTTGCTTACCCTGCTTCTCTTGTTGGGTTAATTGCTCTTTTTGGTACTGTATTTCTGCCGTCCTCGTTTGTAACTCGGGGACCACCTGTTCCTTAGACCCCTCTTGCGCATATTGGGTCCGTTTTCTCCCGAGCCTCCTGGATCTCCGTCCAGGTCGCTCGTGTCTGATGATAAAAAATCACTTGACGAAGTCTCATTAGTGGTTGTTAGTGCCGTTGGGGGTCTGGAGAATCTCCTCCTGTTCCCAGCATGGGTCCATCTATAGGCTCTCTTCCGATCATAGTCCCCTTGATCCCTATTAAATTTTGAGCATTTTTTCTGAATGATGTCTTTTTCATACTTTTCAATTACTTCTTTGAGCTGTAGGCGAAAAGGTTGAACCAGGTTCACCTGGTCAAATGCAGACATTTTAATCTCACATGCTCGAATCTGTTCCTTAGTCCGTATCAGAGCCTCACGATCATGTGCCAAAAGCAAGTCAATGAGAATGGTGGAGCATTGGAATAGCCCATTCTCCCAGGTAGTTTTAAATTCGTCCTGTACCTCCCAGGAGGGAAATATTTGGATACGTAACCCTCTTGGTATAATGCGTAGTTTTTTGTATTCCTCAAGACTCCGAATATTCCACCACACGCGGGTGAGGCTCCTATGCGCACTCATGATTTCATCAGAAATCATTTTAAATTCTGAATTAGTGCCACTGCCCTCAGTGGGACCAAATATGGATGGGGCCTGACTGCTCCAAGCCTGTTCCCTAGCATCCAAATCCATAGCTGCCTGCAAACGAATATGTATGTACCAGTAAAACAATAGTAAATGTATATCCAACAGTATAAAGTCCAACCGTTGCTCAAATATAACTAAACGCAAATACGCTGTATGCTCCACCTATGGGGCTATGCATAAAGCCAGCCTCATAACTAACATCATTATGACGAGGGGGAACTATACTTGTAGTAAAAAGTTGGGCACATGCAAATGCAAACCAAGCAAAAATACGAAAGGGCCATGTGCTATACCAAAAATAACAGTCTTTATTCAACATACATGGAACAAATGACATATACACCAGACCAACAATAAAAACAATTAAAAAGGAAATAATCCTAAAAACTTAAACCCAGGGGAGGTTTGGGCACATGATAATGCCCCTAAAAGCAAAAACCTCCCTACCCAGCCCTACACCCAAAGCCTGTCCAGCAAAAATGAATCAAGTGACAAAAACCATGAAGAAGTAACATGGCAAGTGCAGCCTTGCAGTAAACCAATGGTAATAAGATAAAATACAATAGTTACCAAGCAAGCCAGACAGCTAGGGGAGGGACTGGGAGAGCCCCACGCGTATCGCCACTCACAGTGGCTTCCTCAGGGGTAACTGGTGAAAAGTATTGAGTCAATATATATATACCTGTGTAGATGAATCCTGGAGTGTCAGGTGTAGAGCGCCTAATGGTGTGGATGCGTTCGGCGTCGTCCCGGCCGCACTGCGCATGCGTGCGCTTCATAGGTCACGTGAGCGGTCATGTGATCAAGATTACGGCGTACAGCGCATGCGTGCGCGTCATAGGTCACGTGAGTGGTCACGTGATCAAGATTACGGCGTACAGCACCAAGTAAGTGCGCATGTCCGCAAGATGATCAGCTGAGAAGTCATATGAAATAGGTAATGGCGTCCAGCGCCTTGTAGTCGCATAGATTATGTGGTAACTAGCATTTAAAAGGAGTATAGAACACATAAGAGTTTTGTTGTGTATATTCTATCTGTATTATTAATTAAAGTGATATGTGCACAAAGAATGGAGTGTAGTCCTAACCCAGATAACTAACAGGGGGCACATACTATATTAGATACAATTTTAAAACAGTTTTAAAACACCCATCTAAGGTAGTAACACAGGAGACAGTCTGTACCCTTAGTGATGGCAGGAGAATAGCACTGGAAGGCACACCAGGACTTACATCAGGAATCGCAGGAGCTGGCACGCAGGTATGGAGGACTACAGGGACGGACTGGCACACAGGAACGCAGGTCCACAGGGATGGACTGGCACACAGGAACGCAGGACCACATGGACGGACTGGCACACAGGAACGCAGGACCACTGGGACGGTCTGGCACACAGGAACGCAGGAATCACAGGCGCTTTCTCTTCAGGAGAGTTTGAAGATCCGCAAGGGTCACAGGAAGAGGCAGAAACTTATAGCAGGCCAGCGCCAATCACCAGCGCGCTGGCCCTTTAAATGTGAGCGAGCTGGCGCACGCGCCCTAGAAGACAGGGACACACTCGCCGAGCCGCAGGAGAGGACATCGCTGGAGCCAGGGGAGGTGAGATGAGCGGAGCTCCGGAGTGACGCTGAGGGGCACGGGATCTTCAGGCTCCCAGGATCTCTCCTCAGGCCCGAACCCCTTCCAGTCTACAAGAAAGAACCGCTTATCCCTCACAAAGTTAAGGGAACCTCCTTAACTTCGTAGACATTTGTCCGCAGGGACATCGGAGGGAGTAGACAACGGGAGAGGCGGGCGAGGAATACATCCATAGACCATAAAAATCCATAAAATGTTAGTATGGTGCCGAGCCTGCATGGGTGTTCAAGGTCAAGAATACTAGGCTATGGTAGAACCGCCACCAGCTGATGAAGACCTACCTATTCTGGTAGCCAGGAGCCTAGTCACGGTATATCAAGGACAAGTACCTATCAGATTGCTAAATGTGGGAGGCTCCCCAGTGGATCAGAGAAGATACCAAGCCGTAGCCACTCTCTTCAGCGTCCACCCCGGAGATCTAGTGGAAACCTCCCAACAGTTGCAGGTGAATCAAAGTACTGAAGGTGAGCCTGCTAAAAAGGCTTGAGATCAATATTGGAGATGACGATATCACTCCTGCAGACCATCTGAAAAAACGCAATGAGGCAGCATAAAGGTGATCTTTATTCACCCATAGCAAAATAGGGTGCAACGTTTCAGCTCATCCATAGAGCCATTATCCTGCAGACCAAGTACAAGGAGTCCCGGAAGTTGTCATGAAGCACCACCAGACCTTCAGCAAACACCTCCAATTCCTCCAGCCCGCTACCAAGAGGTGAAGAAGCTGGTGTAAGAGATGAAGACAGCCAGTATTGTGAAAAAGAAGGATGGAACCCTTCACTTCTGTGTTACCTATAGTAAGATCAACAATATCACTTACAAGGATGCCTATCCACTGCCTCGAATCGAAGAATCCTTCGTAGCCTTATGGTCGGCTGCCTTCTTCTCCACCCTTGACCTGACCAGTGGCTACTGGCAAGTGGCCATGGCGCCTGAAGATAGGGAGAAGACGGCCTTCACCACCCCAATGGGTCTGTTCGAGTTCAACAACATGCCCTTCGGCCTATGCAAAGCCTCGGGCACGTGCCAGCGGTTAATGGAGAGATGTTTGGGACATTGAAACTTCAAGACCGTTCTGCTATATTTGGACGATATCATGATCTACTCCAAAACCTATGAGGATCACCTCCAACATCTGGCTGAAGTCTTCCAAATCCTGACCCAGAATGGGTTGAAGGTCAAGCCGTCCAAGTGCCATCTGTTACAACCTAGCATGAAGTACCTAGGAAATGTGGTGCGCGCTGATGGAATTGAGCCAGACCCAGAGAAGGTCGCAACTGTCCACAACTGGCCTACCCCGTCTACCATCTGGGATATCAAGCACTTCCTGGAATTTGCCAGCGAGATAAACAGGCGGTTTATCTCGAAGTTCGCCCAGATGGCGGCACCCCTGCAAGAACTTCTAGGGGGACTTCTAAAGACGGCCAACGATCCCGAGCACCCATTGACTGGACAGCAAAACGAGAAGGTGCATTCCAGATGCTGAAGCAAAGGCTGACTGAGCCCCAGGTGCTAGGATATCCAGATTATAATCAGCTCTTTACACTCTACAGCGATGCCAGCAAGCAGGGACTAGGGGCTATACTATCCCAGCTCCAGAATGGAACTGAAAGGGTCATAGCCTACGCCAGCCGTTCCCTTCGAGAATCGGAACAGAACAACCAGAATTACAGCTCATTCAAGTTGGAGTTCCCGGCATTAGTCTGGGCTGTACCCGAAAAGTCCAAAGATTATCTGGCTGCTTCCTTCTTCGCCGACTTCACAGACAACAACCTGTTGGACCACTGGACCAGTGGTGGACCTCCAGACTAGCCAACTTCAATTTCACTATCAAGTATTGGACCGGCAAGACCAACGACAACGCCAATGCTCTGTCTCGTCTCCCTGACCAGTGGGAGGGACCATCCATGGATGCTCAGTGGGAAGACGTTAAGATGCCGGCGTTCTATGACCGTTTTGTACGTCAAGATGCCCAAAGAGAAGAGTCTGCGCCACCCGCAGAGAAGGACCTCTGGATGAGTCTTCAGGCTGCGCCGTAGGAGAATTTATTAACTCTTTAGTGGGCGAGTATCTGAAAGGAAATCATCGGCAAAGGGCTGACGGGGAATTGTTCCAATTGTGGCGCCAGAGGAAGACTCTGAGCATGCATCAGGGCCTGCTGAAAAGGAGAACTCTGGATCCCATCACCTATGACCGACTGTACCAGATCGTGATCCCCAGGAGCAAGATAGTGCTGGATATGTATCTCGACCTGTCCGGACACTTTGGCGCTTAGAAGACTGAAGCTACCCTCTGGAAGCACTTCTACTGGGTGAACATGAAACCCTACATTGAGGCCTGGTGTCGAGAGTGCCCAACATGTGACATCGCTCGGGGAGAGTGACATAATCTACATCCCACTGTGAGCCAACACCCTCTGGAAATCGTGGCCCTAGACCATGTGAAGTTGGAGCCCAGCAGGTCTGGTCATACTTTTTCAATGACTATAATATACCACCTATACCAAATTTGTAGTTGCAGTGCCAGCAAGAGACTTGTCCGCCAGAACTACTGCGGCCGCCCTGTGGAAGAGCTTCATCCTCCCCTACGGCTGTCCAAATAAGATCCTAATGGACCAGGAGAGGGCGTTTGAATCCCAGGTATTCCAAGAGATGTGTACCTTCTATTGCTGTAAAAAGTTGAGGACCACAGCTTACCACCCGCAGGGTAATGGACTCTGCGAGAAAATGAACCAGACCCACATCAACATGCTGAGGACTCTGACTCCTGCAAAAAGGGCTGACTGGCCAAAGCTTCTACTGGAGCTGGTGTATCTATATAACAACACCACCCATTGCTCCACCAGATACACCCCATACTATCTAATGTTCAGGAGACATGGCCATCTCCCCAGACATGGAAGGACATGATTGGGTCCAGGAACACCAAAGGCGCCTTGCGGATGCCAGGGAATTTGTTGATCTGCGGTTGGAGGAGGCCAGAGAAAAACAAAAGAGGGACTTTGATCGCCATATCTGTGCAGAGCCTCTTTTCCCCGGGGAACGAGTGTGGCTACGGAATACCCATCCCACCAGCAAATTTGATGGGTATTGGGAGCATGAGCCATACCTAGTTTGGACAGTCTCTCCCCTGAAGTCTTTTAGAATTCAAGTGGATACTACCCACCACTCCGAGTACACAGGAACCAGGGCTGAAGAGATACCTACAATCTTTCACCCCTGTGTCAAGTCCTCTGACCCCAACTCCCAGTCCAAGAGACCCTCTGTGTTTGTCACCCCCCATTTGCGACTGTACCTCAGTTTTGTGTGACTGTTTCCACCATAGTAAAAGCTACTACGGAGAGGTCACCATCCCCGCAGCAGTACCCGATTCTTTTATCCTTGGAGGATGACCCGGTTCCAGAGCCTGTTGCCCATTGCATCTGAGGCACCTGTGACTCCAGCTCCAGTGCCTGATTCAGAAGAAGTGTTTAAATACTGACACCTAGACTTCATACACTAGGGTAAGACCATGGCAGGTATACTGTATGTACTATACGTACCTGTAAGAGTGTGAACCTAGAGGGCGCTGGAGAGTGACCCACAACCAGGGTTGAAAAGGACCTTGACCACTCCCATCCCTGGCGAACTCCAAGCCAGTGCTGTGTGTCCTGCAGTCAGCAGGAGGACTTGGGACCAGTTGGAGACAGACAGGTGGTCTGTCCTAAGAGGACTGGGATCCAGTAAGGACATTGTTTGTTTGAGCTCACTAAGAGCCAGAGCGCTGAGGAGGAACCACAGCAGTGCTCCTTGAACCTAGAAGGTAGCTAGGGTTCAATAAGTGAGGTAGTGCCCTAAGTAGAGGCTAGGCTGTTTGTTATTTTTGTTCTTGTAATAGTTTTAAAGCTGAATAAAGCCATTTCTGTTGGATTGCTACAAGCTCCTACATTATTGTTTTGGCGCTCAGCACTACAAAAGTCACCTTTAAGGTCCAGAAGCTTCTACCTTTGATGCTAAGTTACCCCCAAACCCCACAGTACCATTTATGTGTTTAACTATGCCACCTAGGTGACGAGTCTTTGGACAAATTTTAAGGCCTTGGTGCAAGGAGTGGATTACAGGACATGACACCACACCGTTCCCTTGCAAACAATTGGTTTTAGGGCATTAGCTACCAACTGTCCAGTACCCTTATTTTATGTATCCAGGACCGTGGGCGGTTTGTCTCCCCTACACTACACTGCCAGAAGTGCACTTTAATACCTGTACCTCTACATGCTATAGTGTGCATGGACCATCTGGAGGCCAAATGCTGCTGGCCAGCTTTGGTTGTCCTTCCCATCCGGTCCATAGCCGAGCCGTGGGCAGCTCTTTCAATTACCTAGGGGGTATGACACACACGCCAATGCATAGGCAGGCAGGTAATAGTTAAATGGGTGTAATTTATTGACCAATGAGTTGGCTGTATTGTAAACTGGCAGTCAAACACAATAGGAGGAGCCAGCTCACTCTTAAGGTTTTCTTTGGAATCCTCCCGGTGTGTCAGGACTTGAACCAGCGGACTACACTGTCCCACATATCTGATAGGTGACGTCTAATGCGGGTTTTGAGAGGACAAGTAGTACACCCCACATATTGTAACCTACAACTTTTGCATGCTATGACATATATGTCAGGGTTCAGGGTCAGTGGATCCTCTGGACCACCGCAGGAGATGGTACTAGCTGACACCTGGGACCGGAATCTAAGTGGCACCTGGTCTTCACCAGAGCCTGCCACAAGGCGGGATGGCCTTGTTGCGACAGGGTATCACCAGGTCGTTCCACAGGTGCGACTAGCCCACGGTGGCAGCCGAGGTCGAGGTACCTTAGCAGACGACAGTCTCGTGGTCAGGTCCAGGCACAGGGTCAGGGCAGGCGGCAGGGATACGGGTCGCAGGAGCAACCGTGACAATATATTACATGTGTTGTGTTACAATTAATGTACGAACTCACATTATGTTTGGTGTTATTGGCAAAAAATATGACAGAATCATCCGTCTCCTAAAAAGGACAAACCTTACAAATCTTATGACCACATTTGTGGTTACCTGGGTGATACTGCCATGAATATTCTCCTGTTTGTGTGTGGCTTTTAAATAGGCTGGGACTAACCTGGTTCCCTATTGTAGGGGTTCGTCTAGTACTGAACCTAACTCCTCCCTGTATGCTCCTTGCAATGTCTTCATCCTGCTTCAATAAGGGTATATACTCGAGTAAAAGCCATATATACTCGAGTATAAGCCTAGTTTTTCAACACAAAAAAATGTGCTGCAAACCAAAACTTTTTTTACACTCGAGTAAAAAAAAAAAAGTTTTACCAGGTTTTTGTGGTAAAACTAGGGGTCTCAGTATTTTTTTTATGTTTCTTATTTTCGTAAATTGAACTCCTGGCGTCTGAACTCCTTCCTGTACTCATTTGATTTTTTACTATTATTAGCCTTAAATAGAGTTTGTCTTTCCATCTTAGTGACCTTTTCTTTAGCTTTGTTAAGAATTCTGGAATTATACTGTCTTTCAGTTTACTGCATACCTTTTCCGTTTCTAGTGTGAACATATTTTCATCTGAACAATTGCGTTTTATACCCATTAGATCCCCTAGGGGAATATTATCAATTACGTGACGGAGGTGACATGAAGTAGCTAGCAAAAGTGAGTTCCCTGCTACTTTTTTGCGATTAGGGGTAGTAACCACTCGCCCGCCTTCCCTTTTAAGAACAATGTCCAGGAATGGAGCTTCTGAACCTCCACAGGAACAAGTAAATTTTAAGTTCATATGATTTTTGTTAAGATATTCCCTGAATTGATTAAATTCATATTCTGAATCTTTCCATATAAGAACCAAATCATTAATGAAACGCTCTGCCCATTTTATGGAGTTGTTAAAGGGATTGTCAGATGATAGGAGATAAATTTCCTCCCATTAGGTCATATATATATATATATATATATATATATATATATTTGCAAGGGAAAAACAGGCTCCCATAGGGCCGTCAAAAATTTAAAAAAATTATGAGTTAACAGGAATTCAGTGGCCATAATCAAGAATTCTTTCAACTCTCCTGAATATGTGTCGTATTTGTCCAGGTGTAACATCAAAAAATGGATAGCCATATTGTGGGGTAAGGACAAATAAAGGGCTACTACATCACATGTACCCCATCCAAAAGAATTATCCCTTTTCATCCTATCCATTATATTGAGTACATGTTGTGTATCTTTTAAAAATAAAGGGGATATACTCGCCAAAGTTTGAAGATGAAAGTCGAGCCAGTTTCCCAGTCTCTCACCAAGGCTCCCAATGCCCGCCACAATGGGTCGCATTGGAGGGGGAAAAGCCCCTTTGTGAACCTTGGGGAGAGAGTGGAAAACTGGCGTGACCGGGTACTCAACTAGAAGATAATCAGCTGTTTTGTCATTAAGAACACCCAGGGCTACTCCCTCTTGTATCAGCTTTTCCAGACCTATTTTGAACCCTGTGGTGGGATCCTCCATACAATTTCTATATGTAGTGGAGTCTTCCAGAATTTTATCATTTAACATTTTATACAACATAGACTCTAACAGTACAATAGAACCCCCCTTATCCACAGGTCGGGACAATCATATTTTTATTATCCCTTAGTTCTTTCAATGCTTGTGACATATATATATATATTTGCAAGGGAAAAACGGGCTCCCATAGGGCCATCAAAAATAAAAAAAAAATATGAGTTAACAGGAATTCAGTGGCCATAATCAAGAATTTTTTCAATTCTCCTGAATATGTGCCGTATTTATCCAGGTGTATCATCAAAAAATGCAGGTAAGCGCGTGTCAAGCGACACTTTTTTTTTTTTTTTTAAATGTGGTGGTTTTTCCGGGTTTTCGTGCGGCCATGCCCCACGATTTCCGTCACGTGCATGCCGGCGCAGATGCACCACAATCCAATCGTGTGCGCCAAAACCCCAGGGCAATTCAGGGAAAATCGTCACAAAACGGAAAAATTTGGGTAACCCACCGGAAAAACGTGATTTGGGCCCTTAGTAAATTACTCCATTATGTTTAAAATCCATTAGGTCTCTCTGGAACTTTTTCTTCTTTATTTCCATAATTTTATGTTCAATTCCCATAATTTTTGTTTTTAGTTCCATTTCTATTTTGTCAAAATCACTTTGGGTGAAGACACCTTTAATTAGATTTTTTGCAATATCAATATCTTTTTTTATGTCTATAAGAACAATCCTTTCCTGAGAGATGATTAGTTCCATTAACTTTAGCAAACATTCACTTAAAATTGAATTCCAGTTCTCTTGGAAGGAGTCCAAATAAATTGTGGTAGGGAACTTCATTCTTGAGCCCCTCAGTATAATTCTTTTCTCAATTTATGAAGATAGAGTTTTAAAGTCTCATCTGATCCTAGCCTCCTTCTCTAGTAAGCGTTCCCAAATGTTTTTCTGAATCTGTAAACCCGTTTCAATATTGGCATCAAAGATGTTTGCTATCGTATTCTTTCTGTCCACATTCATATTGGCACTTTTTGCCTGGGTTATATTAGTCTCAGTAATGTCCATGCTGCTTATATATAAGCATTAAGTTCACTTGTTCAAACCTTGGTGAGACATGGCATAGGCTTAGAAAATCAGCAGACAAACACAATAAGAGTAGCCAGCTCACCCTTAGGCTGGCGCAAACGCAGACAAAGTCGCGCCCACCGGGGCGGGCCTCGGCCCGATCGCATCGGCGTTTCTATCGATGCTTGATAATGCCTTTAATGATAAGGCGAAACTTCGCATCGATGGTGGAATAAACTTCTTTTCTTTTTCACTTTACATTGGAGTGCTGCTTCATACTGCTTTTTCTACTGCATCTAGCGAGTGACTTCAGACACGCTCTGAAGACCTGCACCCGACCTTCACATGGTGCCGTTCCAAACCCTTTCCTTACGCCGGCGTTTCTATGAAAACGCCTGCGATCTGGAACGAGCCGCCGGTGTTTTGCGTTAATTTAACACGAAACACCGGCGGCTCGTTCCCGATCGCAGGCATTTCCATAGATAGCGTTTGCGCAGACAAAGTGCTACGTGTGACGCCGGCCTTAAGGTTTTCTTTGCAATCCTCCCGGTGGACGGACACAACGTGTAAGCCTTCCACGATATAACGAACCAACATCCAAGAAGAATCCAGCACAATCACGAAGAATGCATATAAATTCAGCACCAAACGGACAACATAGAGTACACCTATGTGTTCGTTATTCCAACTTGGTCATGGTCCCATTATACAAAAACACACCTCACCTATTTAACCCCTTCACGCTCCGTGGCGGATATATCCGCCACGGAGCGCAGTGACTTAGCGCTCAGTGGCGGATATATCCGCCACGGCGCTTATGCCGGCTCGGCTCTGGATCAGAGCCGAACCGGCATCGGGAGACACGGGGTGCCGGCTGTAACTAATAGCCGGCACCCCAGTGTAACACCCGCGATCGGAGTTGTCTCCGATCGCGGGTGCTTAACCCGTTAAATGCCGCGGTCAGCGCGACCGCGGCATCTAACCGCTTCTTATTGGATTAATACAAGTGTTTTAATCTCTGTCCCATTCAACGAGATCTAATCCTGCCAAAACCCAGATCTTGTTACCACGGGGAATGATGAGCTGCGGGGATGTCACTGCGTTTGGATACATAAAATATTAACATGCACATGTGCAAAGAACTACACAGGAGATATACTGCCTCATCTCCTTACAGGGAATGACCCCACTGTGCATCAAAGATTAACCGGTGCAAGAGCCAAATAAACTTTATTCAACTCAATAAGACAAAAACAGACCATTATATACAATTTAAAAAAAAAAAATCAGATATAGTAAAAAACTTCTGATAATCAAAATAAATTCTGACTTGGCTGGGTTTTTATGAAGACAACTCCTTTCAAGACATCGACGTCCACCAGGTGTCGCTGCTGTCCGCCGCCGAGGTCCGCCGGAGTGCACGATCCATTGCCGAGTGAAGGTAATTGCGTGTCCCGCGACACTTTTCTTTTTTTTCAAATGCGGCGGTTTCTCCGAATCCGTCGGGTTTTTGTTCGGCCACGCCCCCCTATTTCCGTAAATGACCCCCACTGTGTTAGGTAATGGCCCTGGAGATGTGTGTAATGATGCCTTTGTTAGTAGTGATAGGACTTGAAAAGTGAGGTTATAATACACCTCTGCAGCTCCTGCAAGGGCTCTGGGTAAATCTTTTATCCTGAAGAGCTTTCTGCTTTCTGGACTGTGCTGCTCCACAGCCCCCAGATCCCAGTTAGGAGTAGGAGCTGTATCAGGATTGTGGATGGATACTTATAGCAGTCACTCAAAAAAGAGTGACTTTTAAAACACTAAATATCTTTGTGGAAGAGAGAAGGTAAGAAAGGACACAGCCAGATAGGTGATCCATGAGGGTTTCTGACCCTCATTGTGTATATTGTGTATCCAAAAAACTGACCCAAGCTCCCTAAAATTATGCAACAATATAGTAAAAGAAACCACCACAGATTAATTGACATCTATCTCGTCAGATAGTGGCAGAATAATAATCATTATGAATAAGGTGGAGATATTTTACCATATCTTGGGGAGGGAATGGCATCAAACTAGGCTTTCTGATCCAATATAATAACATTAAAACAGTGTAAGCATAAGGGGTCCGATCGGGAAGTAAGAGTTCTCCTTACGGAGACTTTGCCAATTAAGACTTGTGGAGACTATAGCCATGGATGCTCCACTAGGGGATTCTGGGAAAAAAATATGCAAATAAGTTTTCCATGATGGGATAAGGAAAACCAACACTCTTTTAGCTACCTTGTAAGGCAGCTCCCTTGACATTAAGCATGACCTTCAGGAAGCCTAATAACATGATGCAGGATTAAAACCAAACCAGTATATCTATTGCAGAAGGAGCAGATTCCCAACTGTAGACAGCGCTGTTTGGACCTGGTTGGGTTTCCTCAGTACAGTGTGGGGAACTGGTTTGGCTGGGTGAGAGGCTTGTGACTAGGGTCAGGAAGTAAAAGTTCTCCTTACGGAGACTGTCAATTAAGGCCGCCGTGTAGGCAAGTGGAGACTTGTAGCCTAGAATTTGTGCCAGCTATTGGCTAGATTTTGCATCCATTGCATGTGATGCATCAGAATCATTGAGAAGATGGAAAGTCTTAAAAATTCTGGCAGGTTTTTTTCATCGCTGATGAAACCTAAAATTAAAGTGATTGTCCGAGATTGTTAAAAAAAAATCTAGAGATGGCTTGTAACAGGTGGGATAGAGGGGGGCGTAAAAAAAAAACTAACCTGTACTTACCTTTTCCGACACTCCCGATGTCCCACGCCGGCATTTGTCCTGCTGTTTGTTTACAGAGACACGGCACTTTGGCACGAGAACTTCTGCCTTCCTGGCACACCCCAACTGTCCCCTATCCCAGCGCCTAATACAGCGGATCACCCTTCTCGGACAACCCTTTTAAGACCAACCCATTAAATGCTGGTCTTAAAATATTATCGCCAATTGACTTATATGATGATGACATCACGTGCATGCAGTCACGTGACCTTTAACCCCTTCACGCAGTGACTTAGCGCTCAGTGGCGGATATATCCGCCACGGCGCTTATGCCGGCTCGGCTCTGGATCAGAGCCGAACCGGCATCGGGAGACACGGGGTGCCGGCTGTAACTAATAGCCAGCACCCCAGTGTAAGACCCGCGATCGGAGTTGTCTCCGATCGCGGGTGCTTAACCCGTTAAATGCCGCGGTCAGCGCGACCGCGGCATCTAACATGCATCTGGGGGATCTTTCCCCCACGATCGGCCCCCCCGAACCGTTTTCGGGGGGCGCCGATCGTTGCTATAGTAACTCTGGGGTCCGATCTGGACCCCAGAGTTACCTGCAAGAACTGCCAGTAAGATGGCGTCTGTGACGTCATCTTACTGGCACAGTGCCAGCCTATGCAAGTGTATAGGCTGACACTGCTAATATCCTGCAATACATGAGTATTGCAGAATATTATCATGAAGAAGCAATCAGATGATTGCTTCTTCATGTCCCATGGTATAAAAGTGAAAAAGTTAAAAAAAAAAAGTTATTCAATAAAAAAATAAAGTCATAAATCACTAAAAATGCCCCAAACTCCCAAAACATATAAAGAGAAATATAACTCAAAAAAAAGTCTAAATCATAACACAAACCCCACATATATAGTATCACCGCGTCCGTTTCCCCCACGATCGGCCCCCCCGAACCGTTTTCGGGGGGCGCCGATCATTGCTATAGTAACTCTGGGGTCCGATCTGGACCCCAGAGTTACCTGCAAGAACTGCCAGTAAGATGGCGTCTGTGACGTCATCTTACTGGCACAGTGCCAGCCTATGCAAGTGTATAGGCTGACACTGCTAATATCCTGCAATACATGAGTATTGCAGAATATTATCATGAAGAAGCAATCAGATGATTGCTTCTTCATGTCCCATGGTATAAAAGTGAAAAAGTTAAAAAAAAAAAGTTATTCAATAAAAAAATAAAGTCATAAATCACTAAAAATGCCCCAAACTCCCAAAACATATAAAGAGACATATAACTCAAAAAAAGTCTAAATCATAACACAAACCCCACATATATAGTATCACCGCGTCCGTAACAACCCGTAGAATCTGGGAACAGCGCCACCGCTCTCCATGTCTGTGGCTGCGTTCACACGTACCGCTAGGCGTCCGTTCATAACGCGACGTTAGCGCACAGGGGGAGGTCCTCGGCCCGAACGCACATGCGTTTCCAGAGAAACGCATGCGATCGGCTTAACAATCGCATGCGTTTCCCTGGAAACGCATGTGCGTTCGGGCCAAGGACCTCCCCATGTGCGCTAGCATCGCGTTATGACGGGAGCCTAGCGGTACGTGTGACCGCGGCCGCTTTAATTTTTGGTTGGCACCTCGCGATAAATAATGGGGGTTTGGGGTGTCTTTTTGGGCACTCAGCCACTAAAAGGTTCGCCATCACTGGTATAAGGGAACAATATGACCATTCTAAATTTCACCTCCATTTTGATGTAATTACTATGAAGATCTCAAGGGGTTAACAATCTCCGTAAAAGCGGTTTCTGATAGCTTGAGGGGTGCAGATCTGAAAATGGGTGATTATATAGGGGGTTTTGATGCTAAATATGTAAAATTTCATTCAAAACTGTATTTATGACATCAAAATAAATTATCCAAACATTTCAGAAATTATGAAAATGTAAAGTAGACAAATGGGAAATGTTATTCAGCAACTTATTTAGGTGGTAAATCGATCTGCCTGAAAACGCGATGATTTAGAATTTCGAAAATGGCAAATTTTTCAAAAAATTTATCATATTTTCTTTTTTTTTGTAAATAAACGCAAAACCTATCAGCCAAAATTTACCACTAAAATGAAGTACAACATGTGGGGAAAAAACAATCTCAGAATCGCTTTGATAAGTAACAGTGTTCAAAAGTTATAACCGTATAAAGAGACGCAGGTCAGAATCCAAAAAATCGGGCTGAGCCTTAAGCTACAAAATGGCTGCGTCCTTAAGGGGTTAAACCTTTTTTTTCCTCAAGGACAAGGACATAGGAAGCTTAAAGAAGAGCAGATCCTGCCAGAGGGGGCGCGCACCAGGATGTCAGTGTGACTGGTTTACAATCATTCATCCTGGTGGATTTCCACCTTTGAGAAGTTTATCGATCCCAGAAGTTAGATTGTCTCACATTACTATAAAATACAACTAAAACAAATATATGAAGAGGAACAGAATCACATAACACAATAATAACAAAGACTTCCCCAACTTCACTTTGAGATCCCTAAATAGCAATGTTCACCAAAGTAATGGACACTGGGACAGAAGATCTCCAGAACTACAATTTAAAACAGTTTTAAAACAACAATCTAAGGGTAGTAACACAGGAGACAGTCTGATACTTAGTGATGGCAGAGAGAATAGCACGTGGAAGGCACACAGGACGTCATCAGGATCGCAGGAGCTGGCACGGCAGGTATGGAGGACTACAGGACGGACTGGCACACAGGAACGCAGGTCACAGGGATGGCTGGCACACACCCAAGGAAAAGGACCACATTGAACGGACTGGCACACAGGAAAAGCAGGACCACTGGGACGGTTCTGGCACACAGGAACGCAGGGAATCAAGGCGTTTCTCTTGAGGAGAGTTTGAAGATCCGCAAGGGCACGAGGAAGAGGCAGAAACTTTAGCAGGCCAGCGCCAATCAACAGACGCGGCTGGCCTTTTTAAAGGTGTGAGCGAGCTGGCGCACCCGCCCTAGAAGACAGGGACAACCAATTCGCCGAGCCGCAGAGGAGGAATCGCTGGAGCCAGGGAGGGTGAGCTGAGGATGAGCGGAGCTCCGGAGAGAGAGGACGCTGAGGGGCACGGGATCTTCAGGCTCGCCAGGATCTCTCCTGTCAGGCCCGAAACCCTTCCATCTACAGAAGAACCGATTATACTCACAAAGTTAAGGGAACCTCTTAACTTCGTAGACATTTGTCCGCACAGGGAATGGGAGGGAGTAGACACAAGGAGGAGGCGGGCGAGGAATACAATCCATAGACCATAAAAATCCATATTAAATGTTAGTATGGGTGCCGAGCCTGCAGGGTTGTTCAAGCAAGAATTACTGGCTATGGAGAACCGCACCAGCTGATGAAGAACTACCTATTTGGTAGCCGGAGGCTAGTCACGGTATTATCAAGGACAAGTAACTATCAGATCTGCTAAATGTGGGAGGCTCCCCCAGTGGATCAGCGAAGCTACCCAAGCCGTAGCCACTCTCTTCAGCGTTCACCCCGGAGATCTAGTGGAAAAACTCCCCAACAGTGAAGGTGAATCAAAGTACTGAATGTGTGAGCCTGGACTAAAAAGGCCTTGAGATCAAATGGGAGATGACGTATCCACTCTGCAGGGACCATCTGAAAAACGCAATGAGGGCGCATAAAGGTGATTTTATTCACCATAGCAAAATAGGGGGTTTTGCAACGGTTCCAGCTCATCACATAGAGCAATTATCCTGCAGGACCAAGTACAAGGAGTCCGGAAGTGGTCAGAAGACCCACCAGACTTCAGCAAACACCTCCAATTCCTCCAGCCGCTTACCAAGAGGTGAAGAAGATGGTGTAAGAGTTGAAGCAGCCAGTATTGTGAAAAGAAGGATGAACCCTTCCCTCTGTGTTACCTATAGTAAGACAACAATAGGTCACTTGGAGATGCCTATCCAGCCTCGAATCTAAGCCATCCTCGTAGAATTATGGTCGAGAGCCTTACTTCTCCACCCTTGACCTGTACCAGTGCTACTGAGCAAGTGGCACCAGGCGCCTGAAGATAGGAGAGCCGACGGCGCTTTCACCCCACCAAGGGTTCTGTTCGAAGTTCAAGCACCACACTGCCATTTTCGGCCACTGCAAAGCCTGGCACGTGTCCAGCGGTTATGGACGAATTTATGTTTGGACATTGAAACTTCAAGGACCGTTATTGCTATATTGGGCGATAGCATGAATCTCTCCAAAAAACCTATGAGGATCACCTCCAACATTTGGCTGAACTGCAGTCTTCCAAAATCCTGAACCCAGAAGGGGTGAAGTCAAGCCGTCTCCAAGTGCATCTGTACGAAACAACCTCGCATGAAGTACCTAGGAATGTGAGTGCGACGGATGGAATTGAGCAGACCCAGAGAAGGTCGCAAAGTCCGCAAAAACACTGGCCAACAGCCCGTGCTACCATTGGATATAAGGACTTCCTGGAACCTTTGCCAGCGAGAAAACAGGCGGTTTATCTAAGAAGTTGCCAGATGGCGGCACCCCTGCCAGAAATTCTAGGGGGGACGTCTAAAGACGGCACCACGGATCCCGAGCAGCCATTGACCTGGACGCAGCAAAACGAGAAGGGCATTCCAGACAGCTGAAGCAAAAGCTGCCGAGCCCCAGAGTGCTAGGATATTCCAGATTATAAATAGTCTTCAACGCACAGGATGGCACCCGCAAGCAGGGACTCGGGGCTATACTATCCCAAGCTCGCAGAATGGAACTAGAAAGGGTCATAGCCTACGCAGCCCGTTCGTCTCGAGAATCGGAACAGAACAACCAGAATTACGCTCATTCACGTTGGAAGTGTCCGGAATTAGTCTGGGCGGTAACCCGAAAAACGCCAGGATCCTGGCGCTTCACTTCTTCGCCGACTCAAGACAAACCAACCTGTTGGACCAATGGACCCGTCGTCGGAACCCATCCAGACCTAGGTGCCAACTTCAATTTCACTATTCGAATGTAGTGGACCGAAGACCAACGACAACGACAATGCTCTGTCTCGTCTCCCTGACCAGTGAGAGAGGGACACACGATACCATGGATGCTCAGTGGGAAGACGTTAGATGCGGCGTTCTATGACCGTTTTGTACGTCAAAGATGCCCAAAAGAGAGAGAGTCTGAGCACCCGCAGAGAGGACTCGGAGGTAGTCTCAGCTGCCCCGTGAGGACGAATTTATTATAGCTTTAGTGGCCGCGTGGTATCTGAAAGGACATCATCGGCAAAGGGCTGACGGGGCAATTGTTCCCAATTGTGGCGCCAGAGGAAGACTCTGAGCATGCATCGGGCCTGTATGAAAAAGGAAGACCCTTGGGATCCCATCACTATGACCGACTGTACACGATCGGTGATACCCACCTAGGGAGCAAGTAGGTGGCGAGCTATGATCTGACTGTCGGACCACTTTGGCGCTTAGAAGAATTGAAGCCTGAAGCTACCCTCTGGAAGCACTTCTACTGTGGTGAAAACATGACCCCTACATTGAGAGACCTCGGTGTCCGAGGATCTGTGCCACAAACATGTCGTGAAACGGTCGGGGAGAGTGGACATTAATCTACATTCCCCACCTTGATCGCCACAGACACCCTCTGGAAATCGTGGCCGTTAGACCCTGTGAACTAAGGTTGGAGACCAGCAGGTCTGGTCCTACGTTTTTCAATTGCCTATAACATGACCACCTGATTAGCCGCAAAATTTGTAGTTGCTGAGTGGCCTTAAGTGCAGCAAGAGGACTTGGTCCGCCAGAACTACTGCGGCGCCTGTGGAAGAGCTTATCCTCCCCTACGGCTGTCCAAATAAGATCCTAATTGACCAGGAGGAGGCGTTTTGGATCCCGAGGTATTCACGAGATGGTACCTTCTATTGCGGTAAAACGTTGAGGACCCCAGCTTACCAACCGCAGGGTAATGGACTCTGCGAGAAAATGAACCAAGACCACATTCGAAATGGCGGAGGACTCTGACTCCTGCAAAAAGGGTGCTGATCTGGGCAAAAGCTTCTACTGGAGCTGGATGATCTATATAAAACACCACATTGCTCCACCAGATACACCCCATATACATTGTAGGAGACATGGCCCATATCCCCCAGACATTGGAAAGGACATGATTGGGGCAGGAACACCGAAGGCGCCTTGCGGGATGCCTAGGGAAGGTTGATCTGCGGTTGGAGGAAGGCCAGAGAAAAAAAACAGACAAGAGGGAAATGTGTGATCGCCATAGTCTGTGCAGAGCTCTTTTCCCGGGGAACGAGTGTGGCTACGGGAATACCCCTCCCACCAGCAAATGTGGGGATATTGGGAGCATGAGCCATACCTAGATTTGGACAGTCTTCACCTGAATGTCTTTGAATTCAAGGGAGACTACACACCCCGTCCGAGCAGTACACGAGGAAACAGGGCTAGAAGAGATACCACAACTTTCCCCCTGTGTCAAGTCCTCTGACCCCAGAACTCCCAGTCCAAGAGACCATCTGTGTTGTCACCCACCAATTGCGGACTGTACCTCAGTTTGTGTGACTGTTTCCACCATAGTAAAAGCTATACGAGAGAAGGTCACCATCCCCCGCAGCAGTACCCGATTCTTAGATCTGAGAGGGATGACCGGTGCGCAGAGGCCGTGAACTTGCATCTGAGAACGCGTGAATCCGTCCAGTGCCCTGATTCAGAAGAAGTGTTTTAAATACTGACACCTTAGATTATACACTAGGGAAGACATGGCAGGTTCTGTATGTACGATACGACGTTAAGCGTTGTGAACATAGTAGGGCGCTGAGGTGACCCCAAAACCAGGGTTGGTAAAGGACTTGGACCACTCCCATCCTGGGCGAATCAAGCCAGTGCTGTTGTCTGCGTCGCAGGAGGATTGGGACCAGTTGGAGACAGACGAGGGGGTCTGTCCTACAGGGGAACTGGATCAGTAAGGCCATTGTTTGTTTGAGATCACTAAGAGCCAGAGCGCTGCGGAGGAACCACAGCCAGTGCTCCTGAAACCTAGAAGGTTAGCTACGGGTTCAATCAGTGCCTGGTAGTGGCCCTAAGTAGAGGGGCGGTGTTGTTATTTTTGTTCTTGTAATGTTGGACGCTGCATAAATGCATTTGTTGGATTGGCCTACAATGCTCCTACATTATTGTTTTGGCGCCAGCACTACATAAAGTAACCTCTTTAAGGTCCAGCAGCTTACCTTGCTGCTCTGTTTCAGAATAGAAAAGAAAAAAAAAAGAAAAAAGTCCCAAAAAAAAAAAAGAAAAAAAAACACCTAACACACAATTGACCCAAAAGAATAAAAAAACTTGCGTCCCCGAAAAATCTGTAAAAAGAAAAAAAAAATCCTTTCCAAAAAAAAAAATTTAAAAATAAAATAATATTGTTAATAAAAAAGTAAAAAAAATAAAGTAGAAAGAGAGAAAAAAAATAGTTTTTTAAAAAATGCAAAAAAATAGATAAAAAAAAAGTTACCCCAAACCCCACTAGTACAGCGATTTTGGGTGGTTTTACATACCTTGCCAACACTATGGTGACGAGTTCTTTGAGACAAATGTATAAGGCCTTGGTAATGCAAGGAGTGGATTACAGGACATTGACCCACCGTTCCCTTGCCAAAACAATGGTTTTACAGCGGCCATAGCTACCAACGGTCCCGTCCCGTTTTTAGTATACAGGAACCGTGGGCGGTCCCGGTTTGTCTCCCCTACACACCACGCTTGCCAGCAGTGCATTTCATCCTGACACACCTTACATGCTATAGTGTGCCTGAGCGACCCATATGAGCGGACCAACTGCTGCTGGCCAGCTTTGGTTGTGCCTTCCATACGGTCCCATCGCAGCGCCGTGGGCAGCTCTTTAATTACCTAAGGGGGGGGTATGACACCACCACGCCAATGCAATAGGCAGGGGAAGGTAAGGGTAATAGTTAAAATGGGTGTAATTTATTGACCAATGAGTTGGCTGTATGTAAAACTGCAGTCAAACACAATAAGAGGAGCCAGCTCACTCTTAAGGTTTTCTTTGGAATCTCCGGTGATGTCAGGACTGAACCAGGGACTACAAGGCCCACTATCTGATAGGAATGACGTCTAATGCGGGTTTTGAAAAGGCTGTGACAAGTCGTACACCCTCACCTATGTAATCCTAAAACTTTGCATCTCTGATCATAATGTCAGGGTTAGGGTCAAGTTGGATTCTGCTTGCGCCCACCGCAGGAGCTCGGCTACTAGCTGACCCTGGGCCCCGGATTAAAGTGGCACCTGGTCTTCCCCCCAGAGCTGCCACAAGGCAGGGAGTGCTGTTTGCGACAGCGGTCTCCCCGGTGCGTCCACCGGTGCGACTAGCCCGAGGTGAGCAGCCGGAGGGGTCGATAGGTACCTTTAGGCAGGAGACAGTGCTCGTGGCAGGTCAGGCACGGGGGTCAGGGCAGGGACGTCTGGCAGGGATCCGCGGTCGAGGCAGCAACCCGTGACAATATGATTCGGCATGGTGTGTAGATGTACAAATATGTACGAACTACTTATGTGGTGTTTGTTATCTTGGCCAAATAAACAAATGTATGACAGATCATGCCGTCTCCGAAAAAGGACACCACCCTGTACAACCTCTTATGAGGCCACCATTGGATGGATTAACTGGGTGAAGCCAGGAATATTCTCCTGTTTGTGTGTGGCTTTTAATGGCTGGGACTACCTGGTACCGATTGTGGGGGCTCGTCTAGTACTGAACCTAAACTCCTCCCTGCTGCTCCTTGCAATGTACTTCCTCCTGCTTAATAAGGGATATACTCGAGAAAAGCCAGGCATCTACTCGAGGTCTGCTAGTTTTTCAAAGACAATAAACATGTGCTGAACACCACAACTTTTACACTCGAGTAAAAAAAAAAAAGTTTTTACCAGGTTTTGTGGTACAACTAGGGGGGTTCTCGGATTTTTTTATGTTCTTATTTTCGTAAATTGAACCTGGCGTGCTGAACTCCTTCCTGTGTTAGCTCGATTTGTTTTGTGACTATATTAGCCGCTGTAAATAGAGTTGTCTTTCCTTTATGTGACCTTCTTTAGCTTGATTAGGGAATTATGGAATTATACTGTTTTCAGTGTACTGCACTACTTTTACGTGTTAGTGTGAAATATTTCGATCGCTGAACAATTGCGGTTTATATCATTATGATCCTAGGGGAATTATATCAATAAGTCGCCGGGAGAAGGGGGGGGGGTGGGGGGGGGTGACATGAAGTAGCTAGCCAAAGGTGGAGTTCCTGCCTACGTTTGTGCGATGGTAGGACGGTAGCTAACCCACTCGGGCCCCGCCCTTTTGCATTTTAAGAACACTGTCCAGGACTGGCGCTTGGAAACACTCCACAGAAACACAGAACAGTAAAATTTTAAGTATCATAGCTTTTGCTAAGAATTCCTGCATTGATTAAATTCATATACTGAAATCTTCCACTTAAGGAACCAAATCATTAACTGAAACGCTCTGGCCCATTTTTATGGAGTTGTTAAAGGGATTGATTCAGAGCCCTGCTAGAAGATAAAATGCTACCAATTAGGTAATATATATCTATAATATTTTGCACGGGCAAACTGGCTCCCCGAGGGGCCATCAAACATAATAAAAAAAAATATGAAGTAACGAAATTCAGTGGCCATAATCAAGAATTTTTTCAATTCTCCTGAATATGTGCCGTAATGTATCCAGGGGTCATTCAAAACATGCAGGTAAGCGGTGTCACGAGGACAACTTTTGATTTGTTTTAAATGTAGGTGGTTTTCGGGTTTCGTGCGGCCATGCACCACAATTTCGTCGCGTGCAGCCGTGCGATGCGCCACAATGGCTGATCGACGTGCGCCAAAACCCAGGGCAATTCAGGTAAACATCGCACACAACTGGAAAATTTGGGTGTAACATAACGAAGAAAACGTGATTTGGCCCTTAGTAAATTTACTCCGCATTATGTATAATCCATTAGGTCTTCTGGCACTGTTTCTTTTTATTTCCAGAATTTGGATGTTCAATGACCTAATTTTTAGTTTTAGATTCCAGTTCGATTTATGTCAAAATCTTGCGTGACGCACCTGTCATTAGCTTTTTGACACTTCATATCCTTTTTTTATGTCTTAAATGCACACCTTCCTTAGCTGAGGAGCTGATGTAGTTCCATAACTTAGCACCATTACTTAAAAATTGAATTCCATGCTCTTGGCAGGAGTTCAAAATAAAATTGTTGTAGGGAGGAACCTTACAATTTTTTGTTCTTTTAGCCTCTCAGGTATAATTCTTTTAGTCTCCAATTTATGAAGATAGAGGTTTAAATTTTAAAGTCCCATCCGCTCCTAGCCTCCCTCCTTCTCTAGTAAGCGTTCCCAAATGTTTTTCTGAATCTGTAAACACGTTTCAATATTGGCATCAAAGATGTTTGCTATCGTATTCTTTCTGTCCACGTCCATATTGGCACTTTTTGCCTGGGTTATATTAGTCTCAGTAATGTCCATGCTGCTTATATATAAGCATTAAGTTTACCTGTTCAAACCTTGGTGAGACACGGGATAGGCTTAGAAAATCAGCAGACAAACACAATAGGAGTAGCCAGCTCACCCTTAAGGTTTTCTTTGCAATCCTCCCGGTGGACGGACACAACGTGTAAGCCTTCCACGATATAATGAACCAACATCCAAGAAGAATCCATCACAATCACGGAGAATACATATAAATTCAGCAGCAAACGGACAACATAGAGTACAACTACGCGTTCGTCATTCCAACTTAGTCATGGTCCCATTATACAAAAACACACCTCACCTATTTAAACTTAGTGTCAAACACATGTCGGATCAGTTAAGGATCACATGATCACAGAAAGGAGGAAGGGGAGAGGTTAATTTCATCTACCACGTCAGGTAGATTAGACGTCACCTATCAGATATTTCCAGTACATCAGGGGGAGGGGAGGAGGTAATAAGAGAAAGCTCCTAAATAGGGAGAATTTTTGGATTTTTGTTTTGGACAGTAGACAGCTATTAGGCTTGAATTTAAGAAGGGACTTAAAGGGAACCCGTCACCACTATTTTCACAAATGCAGGTAGTGACAGGTTCCTATAGAGATCTAGTAACTATCTGACACCCTGCTTTTAGCTAAAAATTGTTCCCCTCAGATCCCCATAAAATCAGAGTTATAATCTTGCCTGGTATCTATGCAGCTTTGGAGCGAGTCCACGGGGGCGTGGCCTAATGTCATGTGACCAGGGTGACATCATCAAAGGTCCTTGAGCTACTTAATATGAAAACTATACCCCATGTACATATCAGACCACATAAAACCATCACAGCAGCCTCCATGGACTTTTACTCCTCTGCATGCAGGCTGCTGTGATTTCATGTGATAAAATATGCTGTGATTTCATGACATATATGCTTAGTGTACAGTTCCTAATGCTACAAAAGCTATAGGACCTGCGATGATTTCACCCTGGTCACATGACATTATAGCAGCATACAGAGATAGGTATGGGGAGGAGCTGCTGGATTCAGCCCGAGGAGGCCACGCCCACCTGGACTCCATGTAGCCATGCTTAGTTACCAGATAAAACTATAAAGTTGAATATATGGGAGTCTCAGGCGCATAATTTTTAGCTACAAGCAGGGTGTCAGATAGTTATTAGAGCTCTATAAGAACCTGTCACTACCTGTATTTGTGAAAATAGTGGTGACGGGTTCCCTTTAAGTTTATTATATGTTTATTTTCATATACAATAGAAAGTGTCTCCATCCGTTGCCATTAGTAACACATGTACAGAATCATTTTAGAAAAAATTAAAAAGTATAACATGCATATAAGTATTGTTATAGAAATTGTATAATATTAAAGGAAAGAAATATCTATTAAGTCTATGTACAAGTGTTCTTATTTGCATTCCCATAGACTCTGTATTTTTATAATTATTTATTGGTTTTTATGTTTGTAATACACTGTGGACGGGAAGGATCATGTCGGATTAACGAGCACCAATCAAGAGGGCGCTGGCCCTTTACGGCTAGGAGAGCCGGCGCGCTGGCCCTAGTGAGCGGGGACGCGCATGGGCAGCCGGGAACAGGAGTGTTGGAGAGGTGAGTCCGGGCCGGGGGTTGGCACGCTGCACCGATCCGAACCGAGGATTGCGGGTATGGCCGTGACAGATCACAAATTATTAAGTCAAACTCTGACGTGGTAGATGATATTAACCTCCCCCCATCCTCCATTCTGTGATCATGTGATCCTTACCTGATCCAACAGGTGTTTGACACTAGGTTTACATGGGTGAGGTATGTTTTTGTATAATGGGACCATGACCATGACTTATTGTTAATCCTGATTCTTATGACAACCCAACATTTTTAAAATCCAATTGTCACAGAGACCAAAAAAAAATTGGTTACAATTATAAAATAAAGAAACCTACAGACCATATCTTGTACGTAACCCGGGTATTGCCTGTACAGTGTATTCCCATGAAGATACCACACCGACAGTCAATAAAATAGGGTGGAGGGGATGATGTCTTGAAGCAGAGACTCCAAAAATGTCAACCTTTGTTTTACAAGAACATGAAAGGCCGGTTCACTTGGTGTCATTCTCAATTTCTGGTATTACAGACCTTTTACCCACATTTAATCATCTGCTGAATTCCTGATTAGAAGCCACATAAGTTAATATGTAACTAAAGCTTTAATAACATCAAATCACACCACAACCACACACAATAAATCAACATAGCACAGTAAGGACTTACCTACTACCAGGGTGAAAGACTGTATGCAAATGAGCCTAAGGGGCTCCAGGCTTACTTTTTCGTTATTGGGGCCATGTGACGGCATTTTTTTTTCGAATGAAGATGTTTTTCCATGTCCATTTTGGGGTTAAAAATTTATGAACTTTAACAAACTTTTTATTTTTGGTGTTCACCGTATAGACTATAATCATTGTTATCTTTATTCTATGGTCGATATGATACGGGATACCAGACTAATATTTTTTCTTAGTTTTACTAAATTGCCAAATAAAACCCTAATGTGGGGAAATACTTATTTTTGCATCGCCGTCTTCCAAGTGGCATAACATTTTTACTTTTTTGGCTATGGAGCTGGTTGATGGCTTGTTTTTTTGCGGGACATTTTGTACTTTGCATCAGTATCATTCTGGAGTACATATGGTTTTTTATCCCTTTTTATTGCATTTTTGTGGGATTAAATAGGTAAAAATCATAATTATTGGGAGGTTTTTAACATTTTTTTTTAGGCGTTCATCGTGCGGCCTCAATAATTATTTACTTCTATTGTACAGGTTGTTACAGATGCGGTGATATTATATATGTGGGGTTTGTGTTACGATTTTGACTATTTTTTGCGCATTGAGGGGCACATTTACTTACCCGTCCACCGGAGTTCACCTTCTTCTTCCTGGTGCATGTAAGTGCTTGATCTTGTGACACAATTTGAAAGTTAAATCCCGCACTCAGTCTGAATCAGTTAGGTCGTCCAACGGCACGGCCCCCCGATTTCTGTCGCCAAAATCTGATTAAGTGCGACACAACCTTGCTAAATACGAAAATGTCGGGAAGTCTGACGGAAATGCTATCCACGGACCCTCGCGGGGGAAGCAATAGTGGGGGAAAGACCTCCAGAAGGCAGTTTAAGTGCCACGATCGCGCTGACCACAGCATTTAATGGGCTAAGCAACCACAATCGGAGCACACTACGACCGCGGGTGTTACACTAGGATGCGGCCAGCACCCCGTGTATCCCAATGCCGGCTTGGCTCAGATCTTGAGCTGAGCCGGCATCAGCTCTGTATCTCAGCCTGTCTGATCTTCCAAGTACTCGTTATGCTGTTACCTTTTAATTTGTAGAAAACAAAGCCGTCGTGGATTTTCACAACCCTGCCATTCTTGTTCATAAAAAGGAAGCAGATGGAGGGTCATGTGATCTTAACTGTCCATTACCAATCTACCTTCCACGACCTTAATATTGAATTCATGAATACCGACATATGGCCCTGGAAAACACACCCTTTACCCTTGTGTCATACCTTTTACTCCACACCCATACTGTATAGTTCCTCCCTTAGTGCCGCCCCACAACTCCCCGTCACATTGCGGCCAACACCTCCCCCTCATACTGTTCCCTCCCAGCTTCCTGTCATATTGTAGTCACATCATACTGTGTCCTCCCCCCAGCTTCCCTTCATATTGTGCTCCCCTCATATTGTGCCACCACAATCTCCCCCTTCATATTATGCCCCTCTCCATCAGTTCCCCTCATATTGGCCATCTCATATTGTGTCTCCCCAGCACCTTCTTGTTACTGCTTAATAAAAAAACAACCAAGTACTTACCTCTCCACATTCCCCTGCAGTAGCTCTTCTCTCCTCTGCTGGTGAGTGTAGCACTGAAGCCGATAGGCAGATGACATATTTACATTGCACCTGGCGGCTTTCTGCATTGTCACTATATTCAACTCTGCGTCCTTTAGAATCCGGGACTGAGGAGAACAGAGGAGTCTGGAGGAGTAGGACAGAATGATCAAGTCCTACCACAAAAAAATAGTGTGAAAAAGTTATTAGCGTCAGAGTAGTTTATTTTGTAGAAATGATTTACACTTTACATTTTTTTATTAAAACATAATAAAACCCCAAATGTGGTCTGGAGCGGAACTGAGGAGTCTGGTGGAGGAGGACACAGGGTCCTGGAGGTGGAGGACACAGGGTCCTGGAGGTGGAGGACTGTAGGGTCTACAGGAGAACAGAAGGATCTGGAGGAGGACAGAAGAGTCTGGAGGAGGAGGATAGAGTGGTCTGGGGAGGATTTGGGAATGTGGAGGGGGAGGAATCTGATGGAGGAGAGGGGAAGAGTCTGGAGGAGGAGGACAGAGGAATCTGGAAGGTGAGGACAGAGGATCCTGGAGGTGCAGGAGAAGGACAGAGGGGTATGGATAAGGGCACTATGTTTACACATTGGGGCACAATTTACTAACAGTCCGCACACTGCATTTCCTTTGGGTTTCCCGACTATTTCCGCGCCCGACTATTTTGCGGCGCATTTACCAGGTTTTTGGCGCATGCGATTAGATTGGTCCGGCGGACCACAGCAGGGAAGAGACACCGGGTGCACAATCTTAGTGAATCGCGGCAGACTTCATCCTGGTCGGACAACGCACCTCGGGGATTGCGACAGGACCGGGTAAGTAAATGTGCCTCATTATGTATAACTCCTGTTCACCAAAGCAGTGCCTAGAAATTCCCTGATCCCTGACTCCCACAATATAGGTAATATTTCTGTGTAGTAGTAGGGTGGCCCCCAGGCACCCCAGTCTGACCTTGGAGGTGTCATTTGGAGCACACAGTGAAAGTCGTAACAACAAAGCCCACAAGACAATGGTGCAAACACATTTTTTCCTCAATTTCAATTTGGATTTTTTTTTTCCAGCTTTCTAGTACATTGAAAGGAATATTGATTGGCGCTACAAGGAAGTACAATTTGTTATATAGAAAATAAGATCTTTTATAGCTCAAACGGAATTGCAAATAACTTAGCGCTTTGTCCCTGATGAGGCCAGTTTTGCTGTATCTGTCTCTTTCTGTATCTGTTGTGAAATGAATAGTGTAAATTAAAAAAAAATAATCATTTTGCAATATCCATAAAATCTAAACTTTTAAAGAATCGAAAGTGAAAACTTAATCTTCCATAATGGGGCACATTTACTTACCCTTCCCTTAGAGTTCACAGAAAGTGCAATGTCTGACGATAATGTACTGTGCCGCGATTCACTAAGAGCGCGCGCCCAATATCCTGCATGTGCCGCTTCCTCGCTCAGGTCCGCCGGAGTTCACCTTCTTCTTCCCTGGTGCATGTAAGTGAATGTCTTGCGACACAATTTGAATCGACCGATGACACGCCGCCCAATTTGTGTTGCATTGAAGCCGAACAGCTGCGCCAAAAAACGATTGCGTGCGAAACAATCCCAGCGCAGACACCTGTTAAATAACTATCAAAGCCACGCAGATCCCGGAAAAAGACGAAAAGTCAGTCAAAAGTGAGATCCGCGACCCTTAGTAAATGAGCCCCACTATGTAATACATTGGGGACATATAGGATGGTGATGATTATGGGGATCACTCCCTACTGATGCAAGTGACTGAAATGATAACGAAATACTACTGCAATAAATATAACAACAAGCCTACATACTAAATTTAGAAAATGTCATTTTTCTCATAGGTCATTGTCATAACTCTCCCTATAGCACAGTTTTCACACCCCTGGTATGGGCTGTGCATGATTCACCGTGAGGCCGGTGAATAGGAGGAGCCCCAGGCACAGGCCCGGCCCCAGTCTCTGTGTACAAGAGGAGCTCAGTGACAGCAGTCTCATAGCCAGGCAGCAGCAGCAGACATGTGGCTCTATATCATAGCCGGCTTTATCCTCATCTTCATCATCCTGAAGTCATGGCTGGGGAATCGAGGTCCCAACCCATTTTCTGTGGACACCAGGAGACCCCCAGGACCTGTTGTCTTTGATAAAGCGCTGAAGAGGAAAGTGATAAAGAATGGTAATACTATGTAACTTGTTACTTGTGTAATGATTGCAATGCTGGGTGAATGAATACCTGGGCAGATGTAGCAGAGCTGGATGGGTGTTTTATGACATGCAGGTGCATTGTCATAACACCTGTAGAAGTGCTGTTTTGGTTCGGTGTAGCAGTGCTGAGTTTGTTATGTCATCATGTAGTCATGTAACACCACTAATGTGAGTTACATGATGACATAACAAACTCAGCACTGCTACACCGAACCAAAACAGCACTTCTACAGGTACCATGAGAGTATGTGCACTGCCTCTGTATATGGCAGACTTGTATACAGAGGTGAGGGTTACTGGGCAGACCCAGTCATTCATTATCTAATAGTCACGTGACAGTAAGGACCGCACGCTTCAGTGGCAGTGCATTGTGGACTATGCTTGTAGTTCCTGTGGCCAACACAGGGGAGCAACGGAGCATTATACAACAATCTATTGTATCTAACCTGGGTGTGTAGTTGTATCTGTTTCTGGGAAAGCTGAGTGCTAATCAATACGCTGAGGATGTCTCCACAAGCGGCGTTGTTGCTGCAAAAACGTAACTGCTTGGCCAAAACGCATGTGTTTTCGAATGAGCAACACGTGTTTTGAATGTAATTAATGCGAAACCTGCTGCTCATTCTCATTGAACCCGTTTTGAATCTGTTTTTGGCCCGTATGTAAGCAAAATGCATGCTTTTTGCTTAAAAACAGGCCAAACGGGTTCAAAACACCATGGGGCTCATTTACTAAGGGTCTGAACGCTGCACTTTCACCGGGTTTCCCAAATATTTCCGTTTTGTGCCGAAATGCCCTGGGAATTTGGCGCATGCGATCGGATTGTGCCCCATCGGCGCCGGCTTTCACGCGACAGAAATAGGGGGGCATGGCCGTGGGACAACCCGACGGATTCAGGAAAAAAAGGCGGAATTTAAAAAACCATTTGTGCCGCAAGATCAGCACTCACATGCACCAGGAAGAAGCAGGTGAACTCCGGTGGACTGCGGTGCAGCAGCGACACATGCTGGATATCAGGCGCACGACCTTAGTGAATCCCGGCAGACCCGAATCCTCGCTGGACAACGCACCGCGGGAACGCGACTGGACTGAGAAAGTAAATGTGCCCCCATGTGTGGCATCACCTTCAGTTTTTGAATGTCCTTTTGTGCCTGATTTGCATGCAATACCAGACACAACCATGGACAAAAGTGGTGCTGTTTTCTGAAACTAAGCAGGTCCATTTTTTTGAGAATCCTATGTTCCTCTCTTTACAGTTTTTTCTCCTGAGAAAGTACCGGAGAAGCTGGACGCCATAGTCATTGGTAGCGGAATCGGAGGACAGGGGGTCGCTGCGCTCCTTGCCAGGGCTGGAAAACGGGTGCTGGTCCTGGAACAACTGGGGAAATTAGGCGGCTGCTGTCATACCTTCAATGAGAAGGGCTATGAGTTTGATGTGGGTGAGTATGATGATGGTATAATATATAGTACATATATCTGATATTATGATCTATAACAATTCTCTTTCCCTCTCAGGAATCCACTACATTGGTCAGCTGAATGAACAGTCTCCGTTTCGGATCTTGGTGGACCAGTTGACAGATGGACAGCTGCAATGGTCTTTAATGGATGACATATTTGATGTGGTGGTGCTGGGGGACCCCAAAAATGGCCGTCGGTATAATATGAGAACTGGGACAAAGGCCTATATTGATGAGCTGAAAAAGAAATTCCCGGGAGAAGAGAAAGCTATTGAAGGTTTTATGAAGCTGGTGAAGGTTAGTAGAGCCTTGGGTATATAAAGCCATTATTTTGAGCTTATTTTGTGTTTTGGGGGTATATTGGACTAATAGAGACTTCACCTTTCAGAAAGTAGCTGGTCGTGTCCAAGATGCCGTCATCCTGAAGATGCTCCCTTTGCCGATCGCTCGTTTCTTGTGTCGCACTGGGCTGGTGAATTGGTTCTCCCCGTTTTTCCGATATGCTTCACGGACTTTAAAGGAGGTCCTAGATGAATACACTCAGAACAAAGAATTACAAACCGTATTAAGTTATATATTTGGGACATATGGTGAGTGTCCAGAAATCCTTATAGTAAATCTGATGGAGTGATACAAATAGTCACAAATAGAATCCAGAGTACTAAATAAACACGCACAACTACTTAGATGTCTTCCTCTTCTTAGATAAAAATCCACAATAACAGTGCTTCAAATCACAAGTACTATGACATAGAAGCAGCACCACACTTGTACGCAGGTTGTGTGTGGTATTGCAGTTCAGCCTCATTCAATGAATAAAGCTGAGCTGCAGGTCCAAACATGTCCCATTTTCAAGCATAGTGCGGAAACAGAATTTCCTCTGCTACCAAACAATACATAAGCTTTGTGTTCACATAAAATATAATTGGTGGCATTGTAGGATTTTCTGATATTTGGAGGGTGCGGTTATCGGGAAGGATGTAGATAAGCAGACTGTATGCACTGTGGCATTGGAGATAAGTAGAGAAAAGTTGCACCTTTAATAAACACAGTTCAAGGAATATACACATACGTTTGCCACTATGCTTCTATTAAAGAGGGCAGCTCCCTATAGACTTGATTTTTCTCTTGTGACTCCCTTCAGTAGTATGGTAGGTGTGAAAATGGCTGTGCACATGAATGAAGCATCTCCAGTAATTTAAAGGGCACCTACCACCATGATTCTTCCTATAAAGGTAGAACGGGTGGTAGATGGATCAGTAGGATGTGAGGATAGCCCTTTTTAAAGCTAATCCTCATGTCCCCGCTATGTTAGTGTTGTAAAGCGGCTACTGGGACGTGGAGTAGCCGGTCATGAGGCTACATGTCGCGGCTACTCCAAGCCCCGGTAGCCTCTTTACTCCTCCTACCCTGAGATTTTCGGCAAGCAGCTCCTTGTAGCTGCGCCCCCTCGTCCAGTCTTTTATTGGTAGAATCGTGTTGGTAGGTTCCCTTTAATGTCTATAGGTGAGTACTTTATCTGGCAATTTCCAACACACCCATACTATTGATTGGGGGCTGGGATACATGCTCGTCCTGTGGCTCCTCCCATTCGTGAGAACGATTGGAAAATGTCCGATCCCTTTAACCCACCTAACTTTTTGTCAGCAGGTTAAATTGAGAGGCCTGTTAAAAGGAATCTACCACCTACCCCAGAGTGTTGTTACAGAAATGCACTGTGGTTTAAAAAATGTGTTTATTATATTTGTCCATCATGTTGTTTCTATTGTAATCCATATGCTAATGAGGCAGTTGGTTCACCCAGAGCACTGCTATTACTGCCTAAACCACTGCCGTCATATAAGCAGAAGATTTGTCTTGGAGAAGAGTGATATGATTTAGTGCTCTAGGTTATGAGGACACATCCATCCGGTGTTCACCAACTGTCTTATTAGCATACGGATTAACCTGGGAATATGTTGGAAATGGCATAATGGACAGAAATAATGTTATTTTGGAAATTGCAGAGCATTTATCTACACAGGCTGCAGATTTTAGATGGTAGTCTTAAACATCTGACGGAGGAGAATGACTCAAAGACCTTAAATTTGCTGCTGTTTTTTTTTTATCTTCCGGATACATTCTCTTGCATACACATGGTGATGTGATGTGACAGGATTCTGGGTGTAGATCCTGACTGTCAGACTACATTATTTCATTACACAATGAGATTCCTATTTAGAGTTATTGGTACATGAAGAGGTTTCATTCTTCTTTCTCCAGGTGTGTTCCCAGACAAGGCCAGCTTTTCTCTACACGCCCTTTTGATTGATCATTACCTGCGCGGAGCCTGGTATCCAACTGGTGGCGCCAGTGAAATTACTTACCACCTGGCGCCCACCATTGCTAAGGCCGGTGGAGCGGTCCTGTCCAGGGCGACGGTGGAGCAAATCCTGGTGAACAGCGACAAAAGAGCCTGTGGTACGTACAGGGCCACGATGCCTGAAATGTCACTTACTTCAAGGGGTTGTCCGGGAATTATAACTTTCTATTAATGGGGCTTGGAGGGAACTGTAAAAACAAAAGCTTATGCATACCTCTTCTGGAGCTCGCGTTCTCCTGCGCTGCCTCGGTTTGCTTACAGGGGCCGGTTCTACCATCTGGGTTCTTCCGCCCTCCTGATACAGCATTAGATTCAATGGTGTATCAGGCACGCGGCAGTGGACGGATTAGCTGCCTGTCTCTGTTAACAAACGGGCACAGCACTGATATGCCGCGGCGTGAGACAACAAGAGGGTCGGAGGAGGTCTATAAGTTTTCGTTTTTAAGCCCCCCTCCCCCTCCAAGACGTATTTATAAAGCACAGACAACCTCTTTCACTCATTATTTTGCATATCGTCTCAAAGTGTTGGTTTTCTAATTTCCTTTAGACTGGAGAATCCCTTTAATCTTGGATTTGTAAGAGTGAACCAAATTATTATTAAATTCTAAATATGCCCCCGCCCCATCAAAACTTCCAAGAAGTCATCACAAGTCTAGACTCCTCACAATTCTGCCTAGATATGTCATGACCTGGGAGTGTTAGATGTATAAATTCAGGAATATTTTCATGAAGACCTCGTGCTATGGTGTGTAGCAATACCTATGGCAGCCATATTTAATGTCAAGTTTGATAGAACTTCCCTTTAATTCCAAGCAATCCAGAGAGCAATCCTTAAATATTGCAGACCTCCCATAGTTACATTACATTTGGAAATGTAATAAATTCCTTTTCTTTTGTAGGTGTTGTGGTCAGAGGGAAAGGCATGGACCCTGTGAATATTTTTGCTCCTATTGTTATTAGTGATGCAGGGATCTTTAACACCTATGAGAAGCTTCTACCTCCTGAGATTAAGTCCATGCCAGGTAAGTGATGGATTATTCCTATACTTCATGAAATAAAAATCCATTTCTTTAGTTTCTCAGTTTTCTGCAATGTGGCGTTCCTCTGTTATACCTCCATTAAATCTATGAATAAACTTACAACTAGGGATAACCCAGTTGTACCTGCAAAATGCCTTTTTGACAAGCTTAATATTAATACCCAATTGTTAATTCATAGATATTATATTGGAACAGCAGAAGCCAAAGTAATGGGAAAAGATGCTCCAGAATTATTATTTTTTTGGGGGGGGGAAGTAATAGGCACCATGTTCAATAACATTACATTATGGTGCAGTTAGGAATACATGGAGAGGTCTCTCCTCACATGGCAAGTGTCTGCTGTGTTATACAGCAGACACTTGCTGCCAGTTTCCAGCCCCTTTCCTTGAACGCCTATTTAACTAGATAAAAATAAAAAATATTAAACATGTTAGGTATTTCTGTGTCCTAGAACACCTCATTTTTTTTTTATGTGAACACCAATTTTTTTTTTCACATGCTCCTGTACACATTGTACAATTTTTATTCTTAACCCTATACTCTCCTCCTCAGCTATCCAGTCTCAGCTGGGCATGATGCAGCATGGAGCTGCGGGCTTCAGTCTCTTCATTGGACTTAAAGGCACAAAAGAAGAACTCAACCTTGCTGCCTCAAACTACGTGTACATTCCCGGGACAGATCTGAAGAAACTGTACGTAGTACACATTGGGAAAGTCTTGTCAAGTGGCCCTATCTAATTCCGGGTGCACAGGGGTGAACCAAGCCTGTGGCTGCTGTCTGAGGCGAACTAGAAAAATGAACCCCCCCCCCTTTCATTTGCCCCCTATCTTATGTTTCCCACTCTCCTTACAGTCAGCAGTCCTATAATCTTCTACAGGCTGCCTCCTGTATTATGCATTTTCCTGTAGGTCATGGGATCACCGCAGGTCCTTAACCACGGAAGATATAGAAAATGTATTTCTGTATAGAACTACAATTGTGATATATATATATATATATATATATATATTCATATTCTCCTGGGCGGGAGGACCATGTTGAAGGAAATGGAGTGTGTCTATTGCATATGTTTCATTGTGTACCAGCCCCCAAGATACTGCCCCTGTCATCCAGCAGGGGGCGCCGCCTGAGGTGAGTGCTGCTGGTATAAAACCACTTGCCCCGACTTGCTGGATAACCATTAGCTGATGCCTATGTATGACATAATAGACCCTGCTGTCTATTTCGAGTTCCATCTCGATTCACGAAATATGTTTACTTTCCATACAGGGAGAATAACTATCTCTCTGCTTCAGCTGAAGATGCTCCACAGCACATTCCAATGATATATATCTCCTCCCCTTCTGCTAAAGATCCAACCCATGAGGAACGCTGTCCAGGTAGGTTTGCATGACAAAATATACTTTACATTGCATTTGTGTCCCAGCGACTATTTCACATTTGGGATTGTGGCCATGGCAGATCCTTTCATCTGTGGACTTCAGAGCAGGAAGACAAGACTGATAAATTCTGTTCAAGTGTTATGTCTGTGTGATATGAGACCTGTGTTATTGTAGCAGTGGGTCTGGGCCGTGTTTATTATGAGGTCTATTTTATGTATGCAAGTTGTCGTCTTTAGTTATTTCAATAAGATTGATTCAATATGGGGTCTGTGGTTATTTCCCTGGTCTTGGGTCTTTTTATTATTGTTATTTATTATTTCCGTGGAATTTGTACATTTTGCATAAAATCAAGAACAAACAAGTACAAAATATCATTTGAAGCAACAAAGATGTGTATACTGGGGTTGCAGGATGTGCACAGAACTGATTAACATAAAGGAAAATCCATATTGATAAATCAGGGGCATGTGGTCATAGATCCAGGCACTGTGATTGTGGTAATTTTCTTATATTTGTTATCCGTGGCCTCCTTCCTTCGACTTTAATCAACTTTTAAAATTATGTTCCTGATGATGTCATCGGATCACGTGTGTTGGCTTCAGGCGCGTACAACGGGAGCCCAGCTTCGGGGGAGCGAGGAAAGGTGAGCAAATGTTTTTTTCCCAGAGGAGAAGGAAGGGCACTGTGGCTTACGGGGGGCTTACGAGGGCAGTATGGCTACCGGGAGGGGGGCTGGATGAGCCTATATGATTCCATCTTGAGCTGGTGTATCTAAGCCTATATGATTGTGTGTACTGTGCTGGTGTATACAAATCTATATGAGGTGGGGGGGGGGGGATAGGCAGTGTGGATCGGGACGTGAGTTTACTGAAAAGGGGCCCACTAAGGCTCTGTCACCCAGGGCCCACTTAAACCTGGAGCTGGCCTTGTGTGGACCACCGGGAAAATTCCTGGTAAACTCTATGGCTAGTCTGCCCCTTGTTTCTTTGTTTATTGCTGGTCCCGGCTGAGGTCTGTATTTTTATCTGTAAGTCTATTTTCATCAAAATATTTAGGGTTTGGGGTCTATGTTGGCTGAGGAGGTTGGGAAAGTTCTGTATTTCGTTCTAGGCTTTGGGGTCTGTTTTTATAGAGCCTGTTTTTTATCGTGGATGTTGTTATCTTTGTGTGTGTATTGTCTGGGTCTAGGCTGAGGTCTGCATTTATTCTGATTGTGGAGTTTTTTTTATTATTATTTCTATGGCCTGAAGTTGGTACTTTTATGGTTCCATTTATTGTCTGGGACTTGTAGTTTAGCTCTTGTTTTGTTAGAGATCATATCAAATCATATACCAGGTAGTCCCAACTTAAGAACACCCGACTTGAATTTACAAGCAAATTAGGAGGCAGCTGAATAGGTGGCGGTGGTTTCCTTGGATGCCACCAATGCTTTTGATAGCATGGAGTACTTATGGGCGGTGTTAAAGAAACTGGGATTTGTGCCAAACTTTGTAAGTTGGGTCAAATTGTTATATAAGGCACCTGTAGCCTGTGTAAGAGTGAATGGGATGGTATCTGGGAGTATTTGCCTACAGCGGGGAACGACAGGATTGCCCGCTATCCCCGCTTTTGTTTGCAGTGGCTATTGAACCTTTGGCCTGCCTGATCAGAAAGCACCCAGATTTTTTGGGTTTAAGTACACTGGAGGGGAGGAACATGTCGCATTTATATGGCTCCTGAAGTTTAGTGATCCCAATGCATGGATATACTTCCTGGCAGCACAAAGTCAGTATTCCGGGGGATGGGATGCACCTGGTCTGGAACGTGGTGTCTGATGGTATTGCAGCATTTCTGTGGCCCTAGAGGAGGGGGTCTTTAGGAGAGTGGCAAGGGGGCACCGGACTTTGTCCTTGGCCCAAAAGATTTGGAGACTTTAGAAGAAGACATTAGAAGATAATGGTGTAAGGGCCACTTACTAAATTTACCCCTTTGTGTGATAATCCATTTTTGGAGGAGAGCAAAACTGAAGTTGTGGAGCAGCACTATGCAATCAGGATTACAATCCAATGTGGGTGCACGCTTCAAGGGATTTGACTCCAGGTCCCGTCGATCAGATATCCAATATAGGGAAGCAGCACTGCGTGATCAATAGTGATATTTTATTTCACCAGTGGTACATACAACGTTTCAGCCATCTCCATGTAGTCATTCTCCAGCATAGCAAGCAGTGATACAAGGAGGGTTTATATCCCCCGCAGGACGTGACATCATCCGTGAAAAACAAGTTCAAATGACAATTCATATAAATACTTATCAAATCACATTATACAGTGATATCAGAATTATTAAGTGTACCTATAAAACAAATCCCATTATGTATAAAGTGTTAATATAAAGTTACCGATCGACAGTCTGCCCGGTGTGCCGTCCAGCCACTGTTTGTAAATACCAACAGAGCGCATGTCCAACTCACAAGGGTGATACATAATATAACTTACAATCACGCACAGCTAAAATGCGACCGACCGCACCACACAGCAAGGGAGGACCAGAACTTATGTCAATGGAGTTGTGATACCAAAGTGACCGGCAGGGACCTCGCGATCACGTTGCGGGACTGTGTACTGTCTAACTCTCGGATATCAGCCAAGCTCTCGCGAGAACCATCAGACTGGTCCGGAGCTCAACAAAAAATGTTATATACATGACGGGCTCTTCATCCTTGAGCCCTTATGCGTTTACTTGATTGTCAAGTGGCCCGAAAAATCCATTTGTGTTCATCGGTGCCGTTGGTCGGGATCTCATTCCATAGGCATTGGCGGGTATAGGGAAATATGTGATAACGGCATGCACCTCAGTAGCATTCCATGGAAAACCTAAAAATAACACAAAAAAAGACGGCAGCCATCAGGTTCTGTGGTCCAGATATATAGTATGAATAAGTGGCTGGCAGTACGCGCTCAGGCTGATTGTCAAAAGGCTTCATTTGAATTATGTTCTGTGAAGACAACATAAAAAGAATAAATAAAAGATAATGAATGAAAGGACATAAGTCAAAATTTAACTGTACTATCACCTTCCTTACGCCGTCTTGTGATGTAATCGATAGATACTGGGAGTATGAAAGGGCAAACTTAATTTATGGCATTGACATTAAAGTCCACATTCAGACCTACTGGCTGTAGAGCATTAAGTCTGTGAACCCATTCCGTTTCGCGTCTCATCAGAACCTTTCGGGAGGTGGTACATGATCAATAATACAAAATCTTAATTGGTGGACATTGGGGGTCATTTACTAAGGGCGCGATTTGTGCCTATTTATTTATTTTTTTTATTTTATTTTTTTTCCCTGTATTGCCCCGGGATTTTGGCGCACACGGTCGGATTGTGGCGCATCGACGCTGGCATGCACGCGACGGAAATCGGGGGGCGTGGCCGAACTAAAACCCGACGGATTCGGAAAAACCGCCGCATTTAAAATTAAAAAAAGTGTTGCTGGACTCGCGCTTACCATTACCAGGTATAGGCCGGTGAACTTCAGTGCATTCCGGCGGACTTCAGCGCAGCAGCGCCACCTGGTGGACATCGGAGGAACTACCCTAGTGAATCCAGGCTGGACCCGAACCCACCGCAGAGAACGCGCCGCTGGATCACAAATAAACCGGGTAAGTAAATCTCCCCCCTTGTGTCCACATTCTTTAAAATGCCTAGGAACTGGTAAGTCTAATTTAAGGGTATTAATCAAAGACCGATGGTTGTGTAGCCTGAGTCTCCCCTACATCGTGTCATCGTTTCCCCTACATATATTTTCGGGCAGGGGGACAACAGGACATAAGTAATGTAGTCAGACCTACATGTGAAATGATGTGTGATAATGTATTGCCTACCAGTCATTGGTGAATGAGTCTCCTTTCAGCATGTAGCTGCAGTTCTTGCGGCTCATGCAGGGGTAACAACCCGGCTTGAGAACATCTGCCAGGTTGCTTTTTCTTTCAATAGGTCCATAGTCACTCTTAACCAAATTATCCCTCAGGTTTTTAGGTTGTTTATATGAAAAAAGCGGAGGGGCCTGTAATTCTTTGATATTGCTATGAAAGCGAGATAAAGTTGGCCAGTGCTTACGAATCACCTTGAAAACAGCCTGGCTACGTGGACCAAAAGTAGTTACGAATGGTATTATGTCTGATACTGTGTGGTCCCTCACCTTTTGATCTTAATAAAGTTGATTTATCAAGGTCTTCCACCCTATCCCTGTCTCTCTTGAGTAACCTCTAGCTAAGAACTTATTTGACATTTCGTCGAGTCTATCATTGACTCGACTAGGGTCATCAACGATTCTCCGGACCCTAATCCTCTGACTAGAGGGAAGGGACTCAACTGTCCGTCTAGGGTGGGCACTCTCGTACCTGAGTAGATTGTTGTGCGATCGGTACTTTTCACGAAAAGGTCAGTCTTGAGTCTGTCAGCCTCAATATATACGTTGGTGTCCAAGAACTGAATATTCGTCTGAGAGAAAGAGTGGGTAAACTTAATATCTAATACATTAAGTTCAAGTAATCGACAAAGGTTCTGAAAGACTCAACATCACCTGTCCAGATGAGGAAGATGTTGTCGATAAACCTCCACCACTTAGGCTATATTCACACTGACGTATGGGGGACGTATATACGGCCGCCGTATATACGGCCGATATACGTCCCCCATAGGCAGCAATGGGCGCACAGCACCCTACGGGAGCGGTACGGTGCCGCAGACGTGCGGCACCGTACCGTTCCGTACCCGGAAAAAGATAGGACCTGTCCTATCTTTGTCCGTAGCACGGCGCCGTGCGCCATTAATTCCTATGGAGAGGGGCGGGGGTGAGCTGCGCTCACCTCCTCCTCCTCTCCCCGTACACTGCCGTTGCCCGCTACGGTACGGTACGGGCGGGCAACGGCAGTGTGAATATAGCCTTAAGTACATGTACAAACAGTGTGGAAGTGTAAATCGACATCTCCTCCAGATCTGCCATAAATATGTTAGCATAGGTGGGGGCCATGTTGGCTCCCATGGCTGTGCCACGTAGCTGTAAAAAGAAGTAATCTCCAAACATGAAATAATTACATGTCAGAATAATCTCTAAAAGATCTAAAATAAACATTTGGCAAGAATCAGAATGGGCAGTGGTAGAGAGAACTTTCTTTGCACAAAGCATGCCCGTTCATGGTTGATGCTAGTATATAAACTGCTGACAAGGGATGCTAAAATAACATGTGGAGGAACCTCTATGTTTTGTATCCTGGTCAAGAAAGATATAAGATTTTGCAAACTCATGTAAAATCTTATCAACAAAGATGGCTGCAGGTGATAATACTGAATTCCTCCCCGATTGTTCTACCAGGGGGGGTCTATTAATCTCTTATGGATTTTGGGTAGACAGTATAGTACAGGGGTGACTGGTTTATCAGGAGACAAAAACAGGTGTGTGGCCTTATCAATCACATCATTAGCATATGCATTATCCACAAGTAACCTGAGTCATTTAGAGATCCACGGTAGTGGATTTTCAGATAACTTATAGTATACTGTCTCATCTGCCAGATCCATGATGACAATTGCTCCGCCTTTATCGGCTGGTTTTATGACCAATCTGTCGTCACGAATGAGGTCCGACAGGGCGACTCTGGCAGACGCGGACAAGTTGTTGCGTACTGTTGGATAGAATGTTTGACTCCCTTGCATCTGTAGTGTAGAGATTTAACCACTGAAATGAATGTTTCAACTGTACTTGAGCTAACAAAGAAGAAATCACTCTTATTAGAGGCATAAATCCTTAAAACATAATTCAGGTTTAGGATGACATACATCAATAAGTTTGATTGATCTAAAAAAGCGGGCTAAATCAGCCTCAAATTTCAGCCAATCAATATCTCCAATATCAGCCAATTTGACTTAATGTCCCGTCGATCAGATATCCAATATAGGGAAGCAGCACTTCGTGATCAATAGTGATATTTTATTTTTGGGGGGAAAGGTATGTGCTGGAAGGCATGCAGGGATGGAAATAGAGGGAAATAAAGGCACTCGTACAGTTGTATGATCAAACGGTTCTAAAATCCTTCCAACAACTGGTGGATGAGTTTGAGATTCCTTGCTCGATGTTCTTTCAATATCTTCATCTTTGAGGGGACTAGTATCCCTTTTGTATAGGGCAGTGATGGCTAACCTATGGCACTGGTGCCAGAGGTGGCACTCAGAGCCCTTTCTGTGGGCACTCAGGAAATCACCAGAGATGACTCCAGGTATCTTCCTGCAGTCACAGACAGCCCAGGACTTGCTGTGCACAGAGCTATTTTAAAGTGACAGCTGTACCTGGGACTATTTTTTGCTTTATTGGTGTCCTCAGGTGCTGGTATCAATGAAAGCTGTGACAGAGAAGGGAGTATAAATCACAAATTACATTTCTGTGTTGGCACTTTGCGATAAATAAGCGGGTCTTTGTTGTAGTTTGGGCACTCAGTCTCTAAAAGGTTCGCCATCACTGGTATAGGGTATTGCTGGATGAGGTGGCGGGAGATACAATGGTTGGGGTCAGGAGAAAATGGGAGGAGAGAGTTAGGCACATGGAAGACGAGGAGTTGGGGGGAGGTGCTGGCATCTCCAAGTAGCAACACAGCAGTGTCTGACTTGATAAAGACACTGCTGTGTCGAAACGCGTCGGTGTGTGACGCCAGCTGTGATGTTCCGTATGAAAGTTTTTAGCCTTTGAAAAATAAGTTATTTTACCTCCAACCGCATTGTGCTGGACTTGTGGTTATATGCTCTTGTTTGCTATTTGTGCGGTCGTGCTACAGACCGGTCCGTGCACAGAAGGAGAGGAGGTGTTGTCCACAATTTGTGGTGAGAGCTGGGATTAGGGGTACTTGTTACCTGCTACACTTTCTTGTGTCTTGGCATCTCCAAGTACTCTTTCTTTAAATGTAGCGCAAAGATGATCACATCTGTTCCTGCTCCATAGAGTGTATCGGACGCCAAGGGTGTTGAAAACCTGTTGTCTTATTTGTTTCTGGTAAAAAAAAAAAAATTGTCAAACATTTGGGTCATTGCTTATTTCTGAATTATTAATGTGCATTTAAATAGAGATTATTACTATCCTCCAGGAAAGTCCACTCTGGCGGTGCTGTCTTTAACCCCTTATGAGTGGTTTGAGGAGTGGAAGAATAAGAAGGTGCAGAAGCGAGGACAAGAATACGAGAGTCTGAAGAACGCTTTCGCTGAATCCATGTTGGAGACCACCATTCAGCTCTTACCCCAAATAAAAGACAAGGTGAGAGCAGAGGAATATTAGATTTTGGGGTAAATGAGAAAAATGTAAATGGACAAATGGGTGTTTGATTCCCTGCAGCGCCTCTACAGGGGAGGTGAAGTATTACACAGTGCCCATGGAGTCCTCCAGAGCAGGAGATCCTATATGTATTTTTTTTTTTCTTTAATCTTGTAGGGTTTTTTTTTTTTTTTTTTTTTACAGTTATCTATAAATTAGAGATTAGTAGAATATTTTCTTTTCCCCAATATCCTAAATGTTTTCTTTTCCCTCCGCAGATTGACTGCTATACCAGTGGATCCCCTCTTACAAATGTACACTATCTCGGTGCCTCACGGGGAGAGTTTTATGGGGCAGAACATAATATTGCCAGGTTTAGCCCTGAACATATGATCTCTATCAGACCCCAAACTCCCGTCAAGGGCCTTTACTTAACAGGTGAGATGTTTGCCCCACAAGGGGACATTGATGTGTGATCATATAATGACTGGCAGTAGTTGTGTAATATGCTGTAAGTGAAGGACTGATGAGCGGGACCTCTGCTATGGCCTAATCGAAATGCATAAGTTCCTCAGGTCCTCATCAACTATGTTTATATACATTAAATACCTGCATCATAGACCGTTCCTTAAATTGAATTCTCATCCCATCTTTCTCAGGTCAAGATGTGTTTATATGTGGATTTGCCGGGGCTCTGAATGCAGCGGTTATCTGTGCCTCTGAAATCCTGGGACGTAACCTCTTTATAGACCTCCAGATGCTGCGACGACAGATCCTGCAGAACAACGCTAAAAAAGCGGAATGATCTGCGGGAGACACCGGCGTTACAAGGGACCTGGCACAAAACATTGCACTGAGAATAAAGGCACAGCCTATGGATGAGCATTCTACATCATGTGATAGGATATATATTGGGGTGATTTCCTCTAATATCTGTACTGTGCTGCCCTGAATATCCGTGGACTCTAAATCCCTACATAATCTACAGCACAGTTATAGATAGTAAGGAGATGGACCAATGTGGTGCTATGGCTGGATCTCTAGACAAATCCTCCAAAGCTGAAAGTAGCCATAGATTACAACTGGCTGCTCATTGATAGGATAGGTACCGATTATTCTGGTCAGTCGGTCATATTCCATAATGAGGGAACAGAGATCTAATGTGAAGACAAGCCAGCTGCATGTCTTTTGGGAATCTTCTTTTATTCCTCCTGCAAATAAGTAAATGAAAAAAATGTGACTAATTGGCAGTACCATCCAACTTATTCTTAGAGTCTTGGTATCCAATCACACAATGTTAGACTGTGTAGGAATAAGGGGTGATGGTGATGCTCAGTCGTCAAATTAGGGTGATGCCAATAAATGGCATTTTGAATCCGTTTTTGGTCCGTTTTTAAGCAGTCCATTAAAAACCACATGTGTTTTTGACAGGTTTTACCAATTATCTTAATTAAAACTGGTCAAAAACGAATGCATTGTTTAACACATGCGTTTTCGGACAGACTGCTTAAAAATGGACCAAAAACGGGTTCCAAAACGCCACGTGTGGCATCACCCTAATGCATACATTTCCCAGAGGGAAATAACGCAGGGATGACTTAAAGGGGTATTCCGTTTACAGCAAATTAATGTTATTGTTTTGTATTATAAAAAGTTATACAATTTTCCAATATCCTTTCTGTATCAATTCCTCATGGTTTTCTAGATCTCTGCTTGTTGTCATCCTATAGAAAGCTTCTGCATTTAATTCTTGTGGACAGAAATCTGACCATGGTCGTTATAAACACCCACATCTGATTGCTCTCTGTGACATAGCGAGCATTACACCTATGTGACCATGGTCAGCTTTCTGTCCACTGGAAGCAAGCACGGAAGTTTTCAATAGTGACAGCAAGCAGATATCTAGACAACCATAAGGAATTGCTACAGAAATTATATTGGAAAATTGTATAACTTTTTATCATTAAAAACTATGACATTAATTTGCTGAAATGGGAACACCTCTTTAAGTTAATAAGGGACAAGTTTTTACTCAAACAGTGGAGCTGTTCCACATAAAATACAAAGCATTGGTACAAGGGCCCAGATGTATAAACCACAAATGCAGGACATGCTAGATTATCCACAAACCTTGATTCACTGTAAATCTCATGTTTTCTGAAGTGCCTTACTGATTTTTAGAAAAACGTATTACATAAAATATTGAAATATCATGTTCTATGTCAAGATGTGTTTGCACTGAGATCTGTGGATTTGAGAAAGGGGAATAATTTTTTACTGGGGGGAATTATCAGCCTTTAGATGGAGCACATGTTGTAGAAGCATGTGTAACTGGGCCCCAATATAACATCCATGGCCACATCCATGTGTTATTTAGAGTGGGGTGAGGACCCGATAGCCTTCCTCAGGCTCCGGACCCCTGTACTTATGGTCCTGATTTATACAGGAGCTGAAATATCACATAGGAGGTTGTTACTTTTCTGCAAATTTAAACATTTAAAATTGTACTATATGTATTTTATCTGGTAAAACAAAAATTATTTAGACTGTCTACATGATCCCCCTTTAGAAAATTTTCTATTGACTATTAATTTACTTTATATGAATAAAAATCATGAAAAAGTATCTTTATCATTGTGTTATTTCTTGTTTATACCCTACACATACACACAAACATATAGTATATGCACACCATACATCATATACACACACACATACAGACATACATACAGCGTATACACATCATACACACCATACATCATATATACAGCATATACAGACACACATACAGTATATGCACACCATATATCATTAATACACACATATACAGACATACATAGTGTATACACATCATACACACATACATATAGTATATACCCACCATACATCATATACACACACATATACAGCATATACAGACATACATAGTGTATACACATCATACACGCATACATATAGTATATACCCACCATACATCATATACAGCATATACAGACATACATACAGTATATACACATCATATACATATAGTGTATATATACACACAATACATCATAGACACACGCATATACAGACATACATACATACAGTATATACACATAATACACACATATATATGTATATACTTACCAGAAGATGTATCCTCTCTGCAGCCTCCACACTGATCGGCCGATGATCGCGTCTCGGGATCTTCCTTCTCCTCGGGCCTAGTCCGTCTGCTCAGTCCCCGGGATGGCGCCTGGCAAGCCTGTGCTGCGCACTAGGTGTCTGGCTGCTGCCATTCCCCGGTGGCTCAGCATCGCTGTATCCAGACCAGACAGCAGGGAGCACAGAAAACAAGATCTCATACAGCTCTGTACACGGAGGGGGAAAAAGATCAGGAATTTTGAAAGTGGGGAGTGAAAAATGGAAATTCACAAATGAAAAAGGGTTGTGAACTTAAGGGGTTAATATATTAGAATTGCTGCGGCACATGTACTAAGAATGTGGGAAACTGCACTAGAAGTGCTGCCTGTGTATAATGTGTGACAGATTCATTAAGAACGTGCACCAGAAATCATGAATCTGTCGCTTCCCTGCACTGGTCCGATAGAGGTTTTTGTGGTTCACCTTTAACATACGGCGTGCGACAGACTTTGCATGTAGAATTTGGAGCACGGTCTGACTGAGCGTCGGGACGCCCCTAATTCCTGTCGCATGGTGCTTAGTGCAACTGTGCCACAAAACGGTCGTGTGCGACAGTTAACGCAAAACACCGGCATCTCGTTCCCGGTAGGTGCGGCTTTGTCTGCGTTTGCATTTTCAAATGCAGACAAAGTGTCACGTGTGGCACCAGCCTAAGGGTGAAGACACACGTGGCGTTTTTAGGCCGTTTTTCACATTGATAAAAACGCATGCGTTTTTGACAGGTTTGACCAATTATCTTAATTCAAACTGGTCAAAAACGCATGAATTTTTAAAAACGCATGCGTTTTTTAAAGCATGCGTTTTTTCCGATCTGAAAACGCTCTACTAAAAATGGCCTAAGTCTGGAGAACTTAGTGATTGCAGCTGTAGCCGCTGCCTGGCAAGGCAAGAGTTAACAATACCTAATGCTGTTGTCCAAAGATGTTCTTGTAAAGCAAGCTGAAAGCTGATTGGAGAAGTGCTACCAGCTGACCAAGGGAGTATATAAACCCCTGGTGGGCGGGAGCACATGGTTCAGTCATGGTCTGTCTGAGCAGTGAGAAAAGTAGTGAGTAGCACATTTCAGTGCCGCACCAGCCAGTGTCCTAATACCAGGAACCACGGGTGCTTCAGGCCCCTGCCTAGCACCCAGGGCAAGTCTGGAGACTTAAGCCTAGAGCTGAAATTCACCACCCGGACAAAGCTCCATCTGTACCAGCCCAGCCAGAAGCTTATACCAGGCTGCGTGTAGGCTTCCTGTGGACCAGCTCTCCAGGACTCTTCCAGTAAGTTGATTTGCACAACGTTGCCTCCGTCTGATCCCTGGTTATGGCTGTCTACCACCACCAGCTTCCCCATCCATTACTCAGGGACTCATACTACAGACACTCAGGGGTTACCCCAGGGAGAACCAGTACCTCAGCCCAGGGCCGATTCTAGCTTTTTTGCTGCCTGAGGCGAAAACTGAAATGTTGCCCCCTCCCCCCCTTTAAAAAAAAAAAAAATCCTAGCCCTGATCTCCTTCTATATACCGCCCACTGAATGTACATACGCAACTTAACACTAGCGCTATGTTTACTAACATAGCACTAGTGTACAGAGGTGGGTCTTGGCCCGATCACGTATACGTTTCTATGGAAACGCATGTGATCGGTAACCAGAACCCGGTCTCTTCTAATGGAAATTAAATAGTATTTACACTAAAAGTACATAAATACGCGAAACATTCTATCTGTACATATATATATGTACATACAACTTACTACATTAACATTCCACATTAATACACATTTTTAATCTACGGTATACATACATCAGCCATATATATGAAATAAACCACTACTCCTATAATGAATCATGACTTACCCATTTTTCTTCAGAGGATCTTGCTGGTACATCAGCAGGTGGTAGATGGAGGGGTCAAAAGAGTAACTGAGGGGGTCAAAAATAAGTAAGCAGGAGGACCATACACAGCATCACATACCGCAGGCAGCAGCATACACACCGCATCATACACACACTGAATATACATGCAGCATACACACAGCAGGCAGCAGCATACACAGCATCAGATACAGCATCATACACACAGCATATACATGCAGCATCATATACAGCAGGCCGCAGCATACACTCCGCGTCATACGCAGACAGCAGCATACACAGCATCATACACACGCAGCATACACAGCATATACATGCAGCATCATATACAGCAGGCCGCAGCATACACTCCGCATCATACACACACAGCAGCATACACAGCATCATACACACACAGCATATACATGCAGCATACACAGCATCATACACACACAGCATATACATGCAGCATACACACAGCATCACATACAGCAGGCCGCAGCATACACTCCGCATCACACACACACAGCAGACAGTAGCATACACAGCATCATACACACACAGCATATACACAGCATCACATACAGCAGGCAGCAGCATACACAGCATCACAAACACGAGGAAGCAGCATACACAGCATCATATACATGCAGCATCACATACAGTAGGCAGCAGCATACACAGCATCACACACAGCAGGCAGCAGCATACACAGCATCATACGCACAGCATCATACGCACAGCATCATACGCACAGCAACATGCATGCAACATACACACAGCAACATGCATGCAACATACACACAGCAACATGCATGCAACATACACACAGCAGCATATACACAGCATGCATACACAGCAGGCAGCAGCATACACACAGCAACATGCAGCATACCTGTAGCTTACGCACAGCAACATGCACAGCATACACCCAGCATACACCCAGCATACACCCAGCAACATACCTGTAGCTTACACACAGCAGCACACATAGCTGCTGATGAAGTTCAGGAGCTCTGAGCTGGTGGGCGGAGCTTGCTCATCGGAGCTTCTACAGCAGGAGCAGAGAGCTCAGCGGAGGATACTTTCTGGCTGCCCGGCTGTGGTGGAGCAGCAGCAAAGTGATAACTCTCCATCTGACTGCTGCTCCACCAGCCAGTGAAGCCTCTGCACAGGCTTCCCGTCTGACCCTTCTCCTTCATCAGCCCACCGGGAGCCAGCCTTCCCCCTCCTCCTGCCAGCAGCGCTGTTGTTCGTGTGCGGACCTGCCGCTGCCTCGATTCCTCACAGTAGCGCTGATGGAGGACACAGGCGGCGTTTGATGATGTCATGCCGCCAGCGTCCTCCATCAGCGCTACTGTGAGGAATCGAGGCAGCGGCAGGTCCGCACTGCTTGTGGGTGATTTGGGCGAGTGCCCAAATCACCTACAGCTGTTTCGCCGCCTGCCTCAGGGCTCCGCATCTGCGGCGAAATTTTCATCCCGCCTCATGGCAGATGCGGCCCTGCCTCAGCCTCTCCCTCCATATTTCTTGCACACACCACCTGCTGGAGACCTGCCAGGCTGTAGGACAGCTCTCCGGTCCCCATACCAAGCATCGTGACACTAGCGTGCCAAGGCCGCAACCGCCAGCCACTCCGGTATTCTCGGCCCCGGCTGCCTCCAGGCCCACAGGAAAAGGCTAGGGATCTATCTTGATATTAATGGTAGGAGGGTGATTATGCGCCCCAAATCATCCTGACAGGTTCCCTTGAAAAATGTTGAATGCATGTGACAATTTATGACACAGGTATGTTGAACTCTTCTCTCTGAAGGCAAATGATAAATGCTGAGACAGATCCTCTGCGTTCCTGAAGAGCAGTGAAGCAGCAACGCCTCAGGCCCACACTAATTTTATCAGTATGCAGAACCTCAGAAATATCTATATCACGTCCAATTCACATCTCTGATATTTCTCCAGTTAATAAGAGCCGGGATCCAGGAGACTGGACTGAGCGCTTCTCAGTATAAAATTTGGAAGGTGGTTTGGGTGGCCATGGGCCCCCTAGAAGGTATTATAATCCACTTTTGGAAAGAACATTCTTCAATCTTTCTTCAGTGTGTAGAGGACCAATATCCAGACCTTACTTAGTGCCTTATGCACTGTACGACATCACATGTTTTTGACAGAGGAGAGCCCAATATGGTTCAGACCCTAAACCCCAGCTGGAAAAAAATCATGCTAGCGGATTAGTTGTCCCAAACTGCCTGGCCGATTCCCGTTTGGTGAATGGAGGAATAAACCCCTTATAAAAAGTTTGCCACATATTACTTAATTGCAAGGGATATTAAAGCACACACCGAAAATGCAACTCTTGATAAATCTACGTCTATGTGTCCGGTGCTGGTGGACGCACATGCTCAGTAGCTCAATCTCATCCCTGAGATCCTCTTGCACATGGTGATTCATTCTCTTATGCAGAAAAGTAGGAATCTCAAAGCTTCACAATTGAAACCTGAACACTAGAGGGCACCATAAGAAACACATAACAGTAAAAATACTGTAAATCTTTCTATATTCATGTCTTTTACATGATCTAGCATAGAAAATTCATATATCGCTTTCCATAAAAGATTCTGTGACCAAAATATGGTGTCATTGTGGCATCTCTATTACCACTGCAACAACCAGAACTAATCCATAAACCAAATTTATGTTATTACAGAACATACCATAAGGAGGCAAAAATACAGCCACCATATGACAACCATCTGTATCTAGCTGTGATGCACCCTAGTCTATGTATTGGAATAGAATGCCAGCGGAGGCGGGACAGCAGTTCTCAGAAAATCGGAGAAAGTATTCACATTATATAGAATGTCATACAAACATGAGTTATTGCCACATAACAGATAGGAATTTCCTGCTGATGACACAGGGTGACATGACTTGGATTTTCTATCAGTAGTAAAAATAACCCCGGTCCCAGGTCATATACTACTGACTGACAGGCAGATGATGGAGGTTGAGCAGAAACTACAGGTTTCTCTGTTACAGTTTGCCTCTAGCAGACACCAACGGAAAGTGTCAAATGACAACCAAAAAAATCTCTAACAAGTTCCCAGCTAAAGCCCGATGAAGCCACAAGAGGGGGGGCAATCTCCAATCCAAGATGGTGGCATTAATTTACAGCACTGTAAGGTGCTGCGGTGGAACTAACAGGTTAACTTCTGTCATTGATTCCAGCAGAGACCTCAGCAGTTACCGATAGGTATCAGCTGTATAATCCCCCCCCCCTCCATGAGGGATGGGGGGTGAACTTCTCTCACGTAGTCACACAAACTAGTCACACGTAGAGCTAGCACTGCATTTACACGGGGACGGGCGCTAGGTCACGGGGACGGGCCTCAGCCCACTCACGTATGCCTCTCTATGGAAACGCATGTGATTGGTAACCAGAAACCGGTCTCTTGCATTAAAACATTGGGCCAAGTCCCGCTCCCGTATCCTGACGCTGCTTTTGTAAATGTAGCACAAGCGGTACACGTGACCTCACCCTAAGGGTACTTTTACACAGCCATATGCCCGCTCTGCATACCGCTGTGTGCTGGAGAGGAGGTGACCCCCTTTTTCCTCCAAAGAGGAAAGTGCCACACGGGGAAAGATAGAGCATGCTCCATCTTTTCCCCATTTACCGCGCAGAATGGTGGCCCAACTCAGCATGTCAGTTCACTCCCGCGGTGCAGTGTTCAGGCCGTGCGTTCCCGGCAGCTTGCGTTGCGAGTGTGATGCGAGTTCATCGCATCACACTCGCAAGTGGGGAACGGGCCTAAGCCTGAACAAAATTGTACGAGGTCTTATTTTCGTGGGAAGTCCTATTTTATGGGAAACGGGGTAGCTAATTACTGAGATCCTTTTGTCTGTGGACGGTGGGGTGATTCTTATTTTTCAGGTCAGACAATAAGAATCTAACATGTGAAAAATCACAGAAGAGGCAAGATTATAGTCACAATGAATGTTATTCTATATGAATGCTATTTTTCCTCATTCAGAGGAAGTTCAGTTCTCCTTCACAATGCTGTAGTATGATCAGAACTATCCAGGAATTTAATCATATGGAATTTCATTGACCCATTGACACTAGTATTAAGACTATATTATTTCCTTTTACAGTCCTATCAATTGTGTGTCAGCCTGGGGCTACTACTAATACAGCACATGACCTAACAACCTGAGGAAATTCCTGGTAGTGACACAAGATTGTATGACTGGGACTTCCTGGCAGCAGCAATTAAAAGGTTTCATCATTGCAGTGTTGTAGCTGCTGTTTGACAGGAAAGAAGTGTCTCCGTGTATCTCTGTGATGCTACGAGTCCCGTCCTCTACATAATAATTCTTTATTTATATAGCGCACACAGATTACGCAGCGCTGCACAGTATTTGCCAAAATGGTGCCTGTCCCCGTGGGGCTCACAATCTAATCAACCCACCAGTATGGTTTGGAGTGTGGGAGGAAACCGGAGGAAACCCACAAGTGGTGGATTTATTATGCCTTGAATGTGCGTGCAGGGCTTGACATAGTTGCTATTTTAGAGGCATGGCAAGTGAGCGTGGAGAGGCGTAAAGGGGTCATGCCCAATAGTGGGTTCCTGCCCCACCAGTGTGTCGGTGAAAGCACCAGTGAGCCCCAACGTCTTTTAGCTCCACCTCTGCCAGGTGCTGGCCCTGCCGCCGCTGACTCCGCTCCTGACGTCCATGATGGGACTTCAACTCTATCTGTGTCCTCTATGGAGCTGAATTACAGGATGGCGCTATTAGCTCTCTGCATCATCATCGTCCCCTGGTGAGGCTGTGATGCCGGCAGTAATGATGTCATCATCTGCCAGCATCACAGCCATAGAGGAAGATGAGAAGAGGAGAGCTGCTGGGGAGAAGGGACAGGTGAGTATGTGGTGTTTATTTTTTAATTTCATTTAAAACAAGGAAAAGAGGACAAGTAGGGGGGGCACAATATGGAGGGTATGGGAGGGGGCCACAATTTTGGGGGCTATGAGAGGGGACTCACACCATAGTGGGATATGAGAGTGCACCACAATATTGGGGCTAATGTAGAGGGATATGAGAGGGGGCCTATAATATGGGGGGGATATGAGAGGGGGCCCACAAAATGGGTGTATGAGAGGGGACAACAATATGGGGTGCTAAGAGAAGGGGCCTGTGCAACACCCCTGCCAATGCGTAAGGCAGTGGACTGTTTGCGAATAAGCCCCTTGTACCATACAGTACATACAGAGGTAATATGCAGTGGTAGATTCTGCCTGGATAGGCAAGGGTTAATCTTGTTCATTAATGTTATTGTCCAATTACATGCTTCCTTTTGAACTGAAGTGCGATTGGAGAGTGAGATCACCTGACCAGGGATTAACAAAACACTTAGTCAGGGAGGAGTTAGAGGTCTTGAGTTCTAGCAACTTCTTAGAGCACAAGTTCTTGGAACCCAGCTCTTCTAGAGAGCACATTTCTTTAGGCCTCAGCATATCAATTCTAAACTGAGTGACCAGAGACCGCATGTGCCTCACACCTCTAGTGAGCTCACACAGAACAAGCAGGACAAAGCTGCAGCTTCCAGCATTGGACATAGCTGCAACCAGGCTGGTGACCAAACTCCTGAGGTTCACTCTCCAAGATCACTCCCAGTTGGTTGCTTTTAATAGGACCTACCTAATGCTGGACCTTATGTTCACAAGATGGAATTACATTTTATGTCCATATCTCCTCCCTGAACACAGATTTGTTTAGCATTAAATGCTTAGGTTGGGTAAGTAGCAACAGAGCACGTTACTACTTACCAAATGCAAGCATTAAGGTCTACACATCTGCGTTCTGGAAGGAGATTCTCCAGATGCGCCTAAAATGCATTTTAAAACACAATTCAATCACATGTGCACATACATGGTCTTAGGCTGCGTTGGCATTTTGCATTTTAAAACACGTTGCAAGTACATTGGCAAAAATGCAACTCAAAATACATCCGTGTTTTTACTATCTTAATACTGATGTGTTTTGGGATGCGTTTTGCCTGATGCTTTTGTTGTGCCTTTCAGACGCGATGAAAATGCATTCTGTAAACGCGGCCTGAGAATATACAGGTAATATTTCCATGTCGCAGTAGATGGACCCCTAGTTTCCCATGTGCTGTTTTCGTCTCATTTTTAAAGGCATCCAAAACGCAAGTGGTAGCGGGTTTGCCCAAAACACATATGCGTTTCATTGTGTTTCTTTGGAAACACATATGCATTTTTACCAAACCCCCACCCACGAAAACGGTACGTGGGAAACCACCCTGAGGGTGCACTCACACGTGGCATTAACACATGCATTTTGTAAGCGCGATGTTAACAGTAATCAAATTAGGCAAATCTCCTCTTATCAGCTGTTGTATTGCGTTAAGTTCCAGCGGGGGTGGGATGTAAATCATACTTTGGCACACCATAAGAAAAAACGGATGTGTGAATAAGGTGTCCGTTACCAATTGCATATGTTGCTATTGAAGCGTAAATGCGATCGGGCTATGCCCCTCCCAGTTCCCTCTGGCCAGGATAGATTTTTATCCAGCTGGATTTTTTAAACTATTTTATAACTACATTGCATGAAACTGATAGTTACACTATATGTAAAAATACTATGGCCTTAGGTGAAGAAAGTCACCAGCATTTCTAGATGTTGGTCCATGTATGAGTAGCCCCGGGACAGAGTGCATAAGATTGTACAGGTCTATGAAGGTGGAATTACCTGGCTGATGAAAGGTGTGACACCTGGCTGGATTACCCGCCCACACTCCTACATAAGAGTCATAGTACAGTGGTGGTAGAGGCACAGGACTAGAGGAGCGCAGGTAACAGGTAACTGCCATGTGTTATTTGTTAGACTTCATGCTTTTTATATTGCTATTGTGCATTATGTAATTTTATACATATCCAATGTTGGTCAAACCCCTTTCACATGCATTGTCCTGCACTGACTGCTTTTCATTCTGCACCATACACAGTGGGCACAGATCCTTTATGCATTGCAGATCTGGTCAGTGTTTTATATTAGTATTTGCAAGGAAAAATTGTTATGTAAAAAAGGGAAAATATAATGGAATATAAAATGACTTTAATCTACTGATAAAAACCAGTGATATCTGGGATGTGTGAACAATGCCACAAATGTACGGAATATTTGACATGAAAAATGGATGTTTTCTTCCATGTTTTTTTTTCTAGTGTCGATTTTCAGCAGCAGGTCATCTGTTTTTTTGGGGGGTTGTTTTTCACGGATACTTGTGATCTGTGAAAAACTGTTCAGACTTGATAAGGCTTTCCTTTTAAGGATCAGGCCTGCAGTTTGTTAAAATAACAGCCATGGGTACTGAATGCATTAGAAAATATTGCATTTGATGTTGTCGAGTTTCAGCCGCATGATGCTGGTCATTGAGCTACAGCATCCGATATCCAACAACTCTCTCCCATCTCCTCTCTCCCTGCATCTGTCACATTTGTTGTCGTCATGAATATGTGCCTAAGGCTGACAGAAAGATGGTCTAAGGCGAGCCGAAGCGAAACCTAAAATGTTATATTCACTCACCCAAAGTTTCTGTCTTAAAGGGGTATTCTCATGAACAGTATCCATGACATATCCGCAGGACGTGTCATGTAGTAGTCACCGTACTATTTATTTTACTGGGTTGTGATGTGTGTCTGAGTATTACATCCTATGTACATAACTGGAGGTTTCATCTATACATCTACAGGGTGCAGTCACCTTTCCCACGATCAGATATGAGTGACATGTCCAACCATAGACAACTCTGGAGAACAGTGGCAATCAGGGGTATAACTAGGAGAGGAAGGGCCTCTTCATTCAGAGGTGGGGTTTGCTACATATTACAGCAAACACCCACCGCTAATACCTGAGTATTACTAAAATTTGTTATGCAGAAAATAAGTCCTCACACAGCTCTGTACATGGAAAAATGAGAAAGGTATGGATTTTTGAAGCTGGAGAGTGAAAAATTTATGAAAAAACCCTGCACCCTTAAAGGAATATACATATTATGATGTACAATGTGTATAGAATTTTGCACATCCTCCACTCTTTAGTGGGTCAGGTCGGATGACAGGCCCCCTGACATTGCGGGCCCCATAGCAGCTGCACTCATGGTGGAAATAGAAAACTGGAGGAAAACACGAGTATAGATCAAAGCTGTGGAAAACACGGACACCTCTAAGTGACAGAGTAGCATCCATTAAATCATGTTCCCAAAGTTTCCCATGGGAGATGCTCCCTTTTGTGGGACACTGCTCAAACCTTGTGAACAGACACTTGTTGTATGTCTATGTATAGTCTGAGACAACCCTATGAGACAACTTGTCCAACGCTTGTAACATGACTGTCAAGCTAGTATGATTTCTTCAGCTCCAATATGAATGGTTTGGCTCTTATATATCCCGAGACTCCCCATACACATGATTTTGTCAGACACAGTCAACAAAAAGGACATCATTTTACATGAATACATGTACTGGACTCACAATGGTGTAACCATAGAGGTCACTATGGTCATAGTTGTGACTGTGCCCATTAGCTTTGATCTCCTTAAAAGCCATCTTCTTCACCTGCAGCTAGTGATAAAATAATAACATGGCAATATTAGACTATGAAAGATGGATTTGGAAACATCTTGACTACACAACTGATCTAGTATAGTACTATAAATTATATTCATGTGGCATGTACTGAGCTCTCCTCATGATACTGTCCAACTAGATGATGCAGAAAATGAATCAAGTATGTACGATCTGTCGAGTGGAGGAAGGGAAGTGACAAATTAGTTGCTTAGAAAACTGGTTGTCACATCTCTAACAGTAGGTAACCATAGATTAGAATATCATCTGTTAAACTAGGACGGATAGTCGATGGTAGTCAAGCTCCACCACAAATGTAATAGAAAATGCTTAAATAAAGTCGTGGGCTAGATGAAGGGGGTACTAACTTATGTGTAGTGAAGCATGCCTGTCTGGGGCGTAACTACAGTGGTAGCAGCCGTAGCAGCTGCTTTAGGGCCTGCGGTGTGAGGGGGCCCCATCATCCGACCTGAAACACTAAAAAGTGGAGGATATGCACCTTTTATGTACATATAATGCTGAACATTGTACAGCATAATATGTATATAACATAAATGTGATGTATATATGCTGTAGCTGTGACGTGTATATGCTCGATATGTGTGCACATGAGTGTATAAATGTGTGTAACTCACATGAGTGAGTACAGAAATAAAAAATATTATTTTTTTTTTTCAAGTAATAAGACTTGTTTGCCTGTGTTTGGAGTAGTCCGACATGATGGACAGTCAGCCCTGCTGAACAAGTATTAGGCCAACAGCTATCTAAAATATCTATAGGAGCTATATGATTTGCAACTGTAATGGTGGCCATTTTGTCTTTAAAAAAAAATTAAGAAACTGCTGAATTCAATTTTTTATAACTTTACAGAAAAAGAACTTGTATTTAACGGGAAAGTTTTTCTTTGTTTTTTTTTTTAATGTGGCGTTGGAAGGGGGGTTGTTTCCAGCAGCGGCTTTAGTGTCAGCAGACTTATAATGTGCATGTATTACAAGGAAGCTATCCCTGTATCCTGTTCTATTTACTCCGGGGGACATCACTAGCCTGGGGCGCCACAGAATATTTCAATTGCAGCTGTCATTCCTTGTCACATCCAGGAGCGATGCTGCTTGTCAGGACAATATTTTGGTGACAAACAGCATTAGGTTGAATGAAGTTTTGTTTTATAATCGTTTCCATTAGTGTCTGAGACCTGAAAGTGTCATTAACAGAAAACCACATTTCTCTTGATCGTTCTCCTGAGGTGTAATGTTCAGTGACAGGCCTGCGCCCCTGTGGGTTATTTCGGGCCTACATTTTACATGAGTCTTACTCAGCAACCCTGCTAACAATGTTCCTGCCGTAACTAATCAAATATTGAGTAGAAAAAGATACGAGCATCAAAACCCCTGATAAATTATTTAGATTAAATTTAATATTTTTGTAGTGTAGATTCATATAACTCCCAAGAACGATAGTATATACTAAAAAATGGGGAATGGGACCCCCTTCAAATCTATTGACATAGCATCCCTGTGCACCGCCCTCAGGGGTCAGAAATATCTAAAGGAGGTTGTCTGAGATCAGGGGGCTTTTAAATACAGGGATCAGGGGGTCCAAAAATGACAAAAGCAGGGGCGTAACTTGAGGGGGTGCAGAGTTTGAGGTCGCACCTGGGCCTAAGAGAAGACTATTACTATAAACCATACATTATAGTCAGGGGCCTGGCACAGACTTTACACTGGGGCCCATCAGCTTCTAGTTACGCCACTGAACAATAGCGAAAAATAACAGGCCGAGGCCTTTATTTATTCTCTTACAAAAATAGAACACTGTAAAAACCAAGACTAAGATTCCTCATAAGTCAAGCGTAATAAAATTAGACTCGGTCACAATATCAAGCAAATAAAACTCCAGATAGTGAGAGCAACACCGGTCCAGATGATGGGGGTCACTGAGGAAAAGAGACCCTTGGATACACTCACTGGGGACATTTATCAGAAGTTTCTGAGGTAAAAGTGTTCTAGTTGCCCACAGAAACCAATCACAGCTCAAATTTATTGTTATAAACAGCTGTGGGAAAATGAAAGCTAAGCCCTGATTGGTTATCATGGGCAACTAGAACAATTCTGCTCTTTTAGACACTTGTGATAAATTTCCCCCATGTTACAGTATATTCCTGACCATGTAACTGCAAACGTTGACCGCTAATGGCTGTGCCCAAGCAAAACCTGCTGCCACCCTGGCTTAACCATACCAGGGTAGCAACAAGTTTAGGAGGCAAAGGAGTTTTTTTTCCACCGAAAGTAAAATCAAATGATGACTATTCCATTCCCGCAGGCCCTGATCCTGGACAACCCCATTAACTTGTAAACCTACAGGCAGTATTTAATTCACCTCCAGTGTCATGACTAGAAAAATTTAGAATTATATGTCTTCAGTAGAAATAAATGGGCTGTAATTCATTGACATGTTCAGTCCTCCACATAGAGACGTTCTTGTTAGTCCCTTTCCTCTTTGGGTAAGGCCCCTTTCGTACAAATGGCAGCTAGCAGATGGTCAGCATAGAAGTACATTGTACATGCTCTATTATGGCCACCATAGAAGCACATTGTGCATGCACAATCTTTTGCCATATGTACGGCCCGGTAGTATGTCTTGCTATGGAGAGGGGAGGGGTGAGAAGAGCTCTCCAGCCGATTGTATGCTACATCCCTGTCCCGGCCAAGGTGTAATAAGCAGACAAATAGTTGGAACTCCTACATTAACTAATGTTGCTAATCCTGACAACCCACAGAGAAAGTAACCATCTTGGTCGACCTTGGGAGGGGCAAATAATGGTTTCAAAATCAAGAGGAAATTTAGTGTTTTTTTTTGTTTAGTTTTTTTCAAAATAATCCCTTATATATTGATCAATGATGAACAAGTGGACACAAAGGAAATATAGTAAGTAGATGTATTTCCTATAGATTCCTTATTAATAAAGATTTATTTTCTTCTCCCCACTTCTGTTTTGTTAGTGACTCATCATGTCGAAGGTGACCAAGCCCCGCGCTCTTATTATTGCCAATACAGAGTTTCACCCACGACCAGGAGGCAATGGTATAAGATTAGCTCCTAGGAAAGGTGTGAAACATGACACAAAACGCCTTCACAAAGTCCTCTCAAATCTCGGATTTGCAGTGTCTCTTCACATGGAGGTCAGCGCCAACGACATCAGAGAAATCTATCACAAAGGTAATGGAGACTGTGATGTTATTAACAGGCCCGAAGCACATGAGCAAGGTTGTTCCAATATGTTGACTCGCATGCCAAATTTACCGGACAATCCTACAACTGCTAAAATGTATGGAAATTCTAGCAGTTGTAGGTCCGATCCAGTAAATCCGGCATGTGCCAAGAGCGACTATTTTGGAACAAATCCCCTTGTAAGCAACGACCTCAGGCAACATGGGATATGTATAGGAAATATGAGACTTTATGGGGGTGATTTATCAGGACTTGTACGCCAGCACTTGCTGTGGATGTGGTGTAAAGGGGGGCCATGGCCGGTGTTCCTGCCCCATACCTGCGCAACTGAATGTTCACAAGTCATCTTCTGGATACCACAGGAGGCTGGATCCTTTATAATACACCAGTGCAATTTCTCTGTTTGCTATGGGCAATATGTTATCATAAAGGTATATTTCCATGTATGTTTTGATACTTCCTTTAATATCTTACATCTAGGCATAGAGGTCTCTTGCTTTCTGCTGGCAATTATAACTTTCTTTTTTTGCTGCCACAACTCAGTTTTTTTATGACACTCGCACTTTTAGGCATAGCTTTTGAATCCTGATACATTTCCTGATACTTTTTTGGTTGAGTAATTACACCAACAAAAAGTTGTTATGGTGCACCAAATACATTGAGGCCATGCACCACAAGATCACACTTTGGTGGAACAGTCCCTTTTTTTTTTTTTTTTTTTTTTTTTTTTTTGTCACTGTCCCGCCATCCAGGGCGGTAGGGAGAATGGCCCATGCTGTCCCGCCGCCTGGTCTCCACTGGACACATGAGAAGTGCAGAGCTGAGACCAGGAGGCAGGTCCAGCTCCTGCTGCCTCCTCACTGTTTAACAAAAACAACTTGACTCACCTTTCCATTGTGCTCCCGCAGTCCTGCTCCCCCTGTCCTGCTCCCCCTCTCCAAGGGGCTTTGAGATGAGGAGGAGAAGGGAACGGGGCCAACTAAAAGGAGGAGCTTTCCAACCCCCCTACCTAACCCTTTGCCACATCATCTTGGAGCCCCGGAGAGAGGAGGAAGCCGGACTCTAGAAAGGGGGAAAGGTTTATAATAAGAGACGGTGCAGAGAAAGGGACCAAAATAAGAGGGGACGAGGAACGATGCTTTGTACAGGGTGAGAATATACTGAGCTATTATTCAAGGTATAAGGGGTGGGGCAAGGAGCATGGTTTATTATGCAAAATAATTACGCACACCACTCTTTTTGTCACTCTTTCTGTAACCCAAAGGTTGGAAAGTATGCCAAATAAAAAATATAAACATTTTAGTAAATTCTTGAAGGCCCATAGTTAATCAGGTCCTCAAGCCAAAAAGTGAACAATGTGGTTGCAAAAAAGGATGATCGGAGTCCCGTCCCCATTAAGGAGTGTGGTTATTGTAGGGTCTTTTATTGGTTTAGCAGTTTAGGGTCTTATTTTTTTTTTCTTCTAATCTCTTCTACAGAGAGTAGGAAACCACAAGGTGATTGCTTTATCAGCATACTCTCCAGCCATGGTGAAGAGGGCCTCATATATGACTTCTACGGAGAACCAGTTCTGCTGAAAGACCTCTACAACTGGATCTCTCCACACAACAGCCCAGCGCTGGCTGGAATACCTAAGCTCTTCTTTATACAGGTGAGTTCTAGATATTGGTTATGGTGTATTATGTGGGTATATATGGAGGGATCATGGCAATGACTAATGTATGAGCAGGATGATGATCCCTTTTCTCTTTGGTTGCAGGCATGTCGTGGAAGCAAACTAGATGAAGGCACAACGCTTGAGATGGACAGCGCCCCCGTACACATAAGCGCCTTTTCTCACATTAACTTCCTCCCCAGTGATACTGTGGTTATGTTTGCAAGTAGTGAAGGTATGTTTTATAGTTTTAGTTAATTAATGGTTAATGGACCCAAAAACTACCTCTACAGACCATCACCCTATGTATTTTTCTTGATCTGAAACTGAAACGTCTTGTTCTGTGCGTCCTTCTGATGTGGCTCCTAACCCTTGTTGTTGCTCTACTTCTCAGGTTATGCAGCGTTTAATAACCCCTCTGGCTCCATCTTCCTGAAGACTTTATACGATTTACTTAGTGGGAATGAGAAGGATCTCGAACTGACTCAATTACTTACCCGTCTTGCCTATTATGTGGCCTACAACTTTGAAAGCAATGGGAAAAATGGAGGTTGTAAAGAGATGCCATGCTACATTACCAACCTTACTAGAGAACTGCACCCATTCCAGAGGTAGAGGAATAATGACTTTTGGAAGAATCACTTGACGTTTCTGGATCCCAATGCAAAATTTGTAGCAGTCACCACATCCCCAAACCCCCACCCTGTGATATTTTAAATACTGGCACAAAGGCCAACTTCCGACCACGACCCTATAGGGCTGGTTTTGTTTTGTTTTTTGTAATTTATTTATTTTATATCATTATTTATGTTAGAATAATACATTTTATTTTTTTATGTAAGTAAAAAGTGTCAAAATATCTTCTTTTTTTTTTTTTAAACGTGTGGTATGGTTATAAGGTGATGCCATAGAGGGGGACGAAACTGGGAGATGAGTTTCAATGCCAAATCTGTGCCTGTACATAACATGGCAAGATTCATTTGTGGGCAACCAGACCATATACATTCTAACAACAAGCAATTCATATTCATTGTGGTCACTACACATTGTGGTTAATAGGTAAGGGGCGGGGCAGAGGTACAATTGAAGGATTCTGTAATAATGCATTTACAAAGTCTTTTAAAACCCATACTACCCATATTTTTCGGACTATAAGGCGCATAGGATTATACTAAGGCGCACCATCAATAAATGCCTGCTAAAATGTCTAGGTTCAAGGCAGCTGTTGTCTATAAGAACGGTTCATATATAAGGCGCACTGGACTATAGTCCGAAAAATATGGTAAATGAATTATATGAACACAGCTATACAGCCCCAGGACATACCAAAAAAAAACCATTGTCTAAACCCAACAATGTTGGCGAGGCAGTGTCTCAGGCTTCATGCACACTAATGTATGCTACGCCGGGCCAAGGACCTGGGCGTAGTAAACAGACGGCTGGAGAAGTGGGGGGGGAACGTTCCTCGCCCCCACATAGGAAGTTGGCCGGCGAAAGATGGAGCATGCTGACCGTACCGTACCGTGCCATGCACAAATCACTTCTATGAAGGCAGTATGCTACCTGCCATTAGTACGGCAAGCATATGGCTGCCACATAAGTTCTTGTGCATGGGGCCTAACTCGTATTTACAGTCTGTATAGAATACGGAAAGCTGGCTAATGATGTCATCGGCTTGTTCCAGTCACTTTACTATGTGTTACAACCGATCCACAAGTACAGCCAGAATGCGGATAAACAGGGGCACTACAAAGAGAGTCAGGGCCTCCCTTCACCTTGAAAAAAAAAGCATATATTTATACTCGTGCATGTGAGTTACAATCACATATACAAACAGTACCATATACATCCATGAATTATATATACAGACCTACAGTAAATGTACATTATATTTACAGAGGGGTCAGCTCCCTGCTACCTCCTCACAAACTGCTCCTCTTTAGCTGCATCCCTCGGCTGGCCTTGCTCCCTCCTCCGAGTCACATTCAGAGCCTGGCAGAAGGAGAAGAAGGGCCACAGTAAGAGGAGGGATAGGGGACAGGAGGCCACAGTATGTGGAATGTGGAGGGCAGAGGGCCACAGTATGAGGGGGGTAGAGGACAGGAGGCCACAGTATGAGGGGGATGGAGGACAGTGGGGCACAGTAAGAGGAGGATAGGGGACAGGAGGTCACAGTATGTGGAAGGTGGAGGACAGAGGGCCACAGTATGTGGGGGATGGAGGACAGAGAGCCATAGTATGAGGAGGATAGAGGGCATAGTATGAGGAGGATTGAGGACAGAGGGTCACAGTATGAGAAGGATTGAGGACAGAGGGCCACAGTAGGAGAGGGTGGAGAACAGGAGGCCACAGTGTGGGGGTGAAGGACAGGATACAATAATTTTAAGCCCTTACTTTGCAATTTTACAAAATTACTGTTTTAGCACCTATCACTCAGTGATGGTCAGTGTAAAATTCCAGAGTGTGGACAGGGACTCAGCAGACAAATTATGATCACTGTGTGCTGACACTGTGCTTAGATTATCAGGGTGCAGGGTTTATATACACTTTTATTTAGCTTCTGAACATTCTACTATTATCTGACACATAGAAAAAGACAGATCAGAGATGATAAGATGCATATTACACTTCTAGCGCAGCCATAACATACACAGCTCTGCTATATGTCACCTATTAGACATACTGTCAGATCTGCTGTACCTCCCCCTCCCCTGGATAAAGATCTTATCTGTCTGTAGCTTTCCTCTCCTCAAGAACTGTCAGGAAGTCATTGGGGGACATGTATCATAATTTTGTCTCTCTGTGGTGCATTTTTGAGACATTTGGCAGCTCTTTTTTGCGCCTTATGTATGATCATGTCTTTTTGGGTGGGTGAGGTAATAGGTATGCAATTGGCGTGGTTTCGAATAAAAGGGGAAGAGACTTTTTGCCCCTCTTTCTGTAGCCCATAAATTGGGAGGTATGAGTTATGTATTTGTGATGGGATTATGGTGGGAAAGAAAGGATCAGACCCGACATGTTAAATGCTATCATGTCCAATCCTTTGTTTCAAGTTCAAGTCTGACATAGAACAAGTCTGATATCAAATGCTGGTCATAATAAAATCTGGGGTCACCTCGAAGGACAAACTAGGCGCACAGCACAGTAAATAAGACACAGTCTGGGAAGTGGCGGCCATGTGACTGCAGCACATTGCCCTATGTATTTGATAAGATAAGACTCATTATCCTCAGACAGCCGCTCCCTCCTCTCCTACCATATGATAGATGAAAGGCTGATTTCTAGTAAATGTACTTCGCACCTGACCAGTGACTAATCAGGATTGGGTGTGGCGAAACACAGTCATGGGTTACAACGTGGTCTAGGAAGTCATTACGGGACTTCCAGAAATTCCACAATGGAAAGGTCTTCGGAATACATAGGACATCAATAATATTTGAAGGATAGGGTTCAACTTGGTCCTCACCAGTAATGGTGGTCCTGATTGATTAGGTTCCACTAGAGAAACTAGAAGCTATGAAAAGGGGTTTCTAGAGAAAAAATTGTTGCCGAAAAAATTACAGTTTGGCAATAGAGAGGTCACATTCTGTCTATAGCTAACCGTAATATGGAAGATATTATATATCCAACCCCCAATATAGGGGTCATTGTAACAGTTCAGCATTGGGCCATCATGACACACCTGTATTGTACAGTGACAATAGCTATAGAGTATAACCAGTAAAACAGGCTTCATTGCCGGAGACAAAATGCCCTTTAGCAGCTGGTGTCCGACACAGAATTAAAGGGGCTTTCCAGTATTTTACTGCTTCGGAAACTCCACCAGAGGGGTCAGGCGCCTAGAATCTCTGCTGACATACAGCTTGGCAATGAAATGGCCTCTACATAAGCAAGCACGGCTAGGTACATTGTAAGGTGGCTATAAATAGGACTCACAGTGCTCATCCTAACCCCATAGCCCCTGTTCAGAAAGTGTGTCAGGAGATATCCATTTAGTCATTCCCAAGATAATCCCATTTCAATTTATATGCTAATAAGGCAATGGGTGCCCCCGAGGCATGTCCTCAGTTGTTCCTGCCTGGACCACTTCCTTCTTCTTTCAGTGTCACCCTCATAAGTCTAATCTCCCACTAATCTCACCCGCTCCTGGGACTGAGGGCACATCCTGATGCACCAAATGCCTAATTAGCATATGGATTACAATGAGAATATCTCAGAAATGGCATAATGGACAGAAATAATAAAGGTATGTTTGAAATAACAAAGGAACTTCTCTATAATATGCTGCCAACAGATTATACCACTTGGGGTAATGGTAGACTCTCTTTAAATGATGCATAGAGCTTAAGGTCATGGAGCTGGTGGGAGTAGTGCTTAAAAGGAAATCAACCACTCAAAAAAACCCTACAAATACTGACCTCCGCTCCTCTTCATCTTGATCACGGCGTTGTCCATTGCTAGTCTTGACATGCCGGAATCACCTAGAAAATAAAGTTATAATTAGCACCTAATTATGCATGCCCTCGCAACTCCCTCTCCCAGCATAGTTGACATCACATGAGAGGTGTGAATTCAAGCCTCTTGTGAGACATCTTCTCCCTCTACCATGCTCCCAGAATGGGAGAGGGAGGTGCGGGGGCGTGCATAATTAGCTGCAAATTATAACCTTCTTTTCTAGCTGATCCCGGAACACCGGACATCTCATCCCTGAGTTCTGTGCTGCTAATTCTTAGTCTTTTTTCTAGGTGATCCTGATGGGTGAAGACTAGCAGAGGACAGTGTCGGGATCAAGATGAAGAGGAGCGGAGGTGAGTAGTTGTAGGGCTTTTTTTGTTTTTTGAGTAGTTGATTTCCTTTAAGTTGCCATAGGACCTGTTGTAACATAAGTAGTACTGATGATAGCATAGTAGAACATTTCTTAAAGTGACTGTACACTAAAGCTTCAATTAGGCCTGAGGGTAGTTCTTGATGACGCAGGAAACTTATCTAGATGCTTCCTAAGAACTTGCTGTGTTTGTCTAATGCCCTGTGACCAGACTTAGAAGTAGGAAGTTAGCAGAACTAAAGAGGAAATACCGTAATGTCCAAATGTGTTATCAGCACACAACTTTATCAGGAACCTGAGCATCAAGTATAGGGAAGACCTTCCATTGTCTATGCCGCCTGCATGGTGCCTATGGCACACACATATCTGCACTGTATGTACAAGCATTAGGCGTTAGCCGGGAGGTAACCTCTGTTCTCCCCTAGAGGAAAACTCTCTGTAAAAGGAATTCATAAGAATTACATATATTATCTGGGTTCCACTTCCTCCAAATGAAACTACAGTATGATCCTTGACAAAAAGAGTGGGGGAAGGAGGAAACATCGCTATAAAATAAGAGAATGTCTGTTATTTTAGATGCTTATTGCATAATTACAGATAGATTTCTGAGAGATCTGGGAACAGGTGATCCCCAACACAAGTTTTCTCAAAAATGCAAATAGAAACATGACCATGCAAGTGCAGTTTCCATTCATTCTTATGAGTGTTCCAATAATAACGTATGTCATTATGTGTAACGGCAGTGCATTGTGGACCCAATGTGCCACCAGACTGGTTTCACTTGGGGCTGATTTTAAAGGGAACCTGTGACCAGGTTTTTTTTTTTTTAATCAACGTATTTTTATTAAAGATTTTGTAACTTTTTCACAAACAATACATTTACACATTACACACCAATTGGTCCACAATCCAACTGGCAAGACAGACAGCACATATCACATTCCCCAATCCCCCCCCAGCCGGTCGCAGCCAGCTAACTCCCCTTCCCCTACCCCAGTCCGGTGTCCTACCTGTATTTCCTTACAGCCAATATTGAGTCATCCTAAGCCTAGACTTAGTATTAATATTCATTACGTTCTTTATCCCACATTTGTGCTTTACGGGTTTCTAGTGCCTGTACTGGCTAACAGATATGGTAGTCCCTGTCTAATGGACACTAATGCTCCTGATGGAAGGCCTGGTTGGTCTAGCCATCGACCCCATATTTTCTCAAATTTTTTTACCGCTTTTCGTTTTAAGTACACTCCGTACTCCATACGTATAATATTATTCATTCTGTTTTTATATTCCCTTAAGGTGGGGGGACTACTTCTAATCCAGTGAGACAGTATTTCTTTACGTGCCTGATATAGTGCCCTCTGAATCCCCAATGATGCAGAGTTGTCCGTCATTTGGTCTGTCGGTATACCTAACAGGCACAGTTTAGGAACTGCGTCTAATTGGATCTGAAATACCTGTTGCAGCAGGCTTAACACCCCCTTCCAGTAGTCCTCTAGTTCTCCACACTCCCACAGCATATGCGTGACCAGGTTTTAAACTACTAGCCCCCTCAGGTAGGGTATGAAATGTCCTTTCTACAGTATTTTTTCGGACTATAAGGCGCACCGGAGTATAAGGCGCACCATGAATAAATGCCTGCTAAAATGTCTAGGTTCATATATAAGGCGCACCAGATTATAAGGCGCACCTGATTATAAGGAGGAATGACCAGAAGGTGGCAGACCTGTGCACAGTTCAAGGCAGCTGTTGTCTGTAAGTACGGTTCATATATAAGGCGAACTGGACTATAAGGCGCACCTTTGATTTATGAGAAAATCAAAGGATTTTTTGTGCGCCTTATAGTCCGAAAAATACGGTAAATTCCCTATTATGTGAAATCTCACACATTTCCCAATAAAAAAAGAATTCTCCAAATATGACAGCACCAAATTCATACAGCACCAGACATGCAGGCAAAATAAAAATTAGGTGGAAACTGGATTTTATTTGCAGCTTGCATTTGCAAATATGTTCGGGGTTATGTAAGGGGTTGTGATCCGAAAGATGACATCTGTATCCTTAATATGACACAAAAAGCATGTTTCCAGGTACTACAGAAAAGAAGATAGGGGCTTCTGAATTGACCCTCCCCCTGCAACCTCTAAACTTGACTCATGTGAAAATGAGGCAAGAAGAGTCATATTTGTCTGACTTTGGGAGAGATTTTATAGTGGTAAACAGGTGAGATTTCACATAAAGGAGGGGGCTCTAGAAAGTACATTTCATATCCTAGGGGGCTAGTAGTAGAGTGGGTTAAAACCTGGTGACAGGCTCTCCTTCAGGCTGCGTTCACAAATTCTATCTGGATTGCTTTTCAAAATAAAATCCAAATGGAACGGGGAGGTTCTCAGCCTGATCACATATGCGTTTCAATAGATTGTTATACTCATGTACCATCAGGGTAGTTCACACCCAGGGCCAACGCCAGCACTGGGCATACCTGGGCAAGTGTTTACGTGGGTTTCCTCCGGGTCCTCCAGTTTCCTCCCACACTCCAAAACATACTGGTAGGTTGATTAGATTGTGAGCCCCATTGGGGACAGGGACTGATCTGGCAAACTCTGTGCAGCGCTGCGTAATCTGTGTGCGCTATATAAATAAAGGAATTATTATTATTGAGTGCCAGGTCCAGAGCTCCTGGGGGGGCCCACATACAGAATCCATGGGAGTGACAGGGGGCTGTTTAGTATGATAAACTAGGGAACAGGAGACTGTTTTAGTTTCTGAAATTTTAATGCCGCGATTGCAAAGGGGCCTACTGAAACCTGTAGCCGACCCTGTGCACACTCCATACAATTATTTGACAGGCCCGATGACTAGGATTTGGGGGTTTTGCCAGTGCTGTTATTCCCATAACACATCACCTGACTTCCCTGAATAGCTCAGACTTTGGACACAATTTACAGCACCTTTAATACTTGGTTCTCCGATACCAATTTATAATTCCGCTTCAGATATTCTTACTTCACCCATGAGCCAAATCAGTTCTGAATACACAAAGATAACAGGCGTCAATGGTGTGTCAACATATTTATCGACAGAGGTAAAAGAAGGGTGCAGCGGAGGTAAGAAGGGTCACATGGTGCTGTTTTTATTGCTAATGGTTTTTAATAACTCCCTTCCGTAATACATATATTTTTATATGACTGATTATTATATAGTGGGCAGTCTCTTAAAAAATTTCTCCAAGACCAAAAACTTTCTGGCCATGGCGTTTAAAGGCTTAAAGGGGCTTTCCAGTTATATAAGGGAAACCTAATAGAGGACGGATCCAGAACAAACTTCTGTGACCATTGATTGGACTCAGCAAACACATGACCTCTGACACTTCCCACCCTAATGGGAGAGTCAACAAAGCAGCGTGAAACGGGAACCGAAGCAAAACGTGTAACATCCTCTTCCTTCTTCTCACCATCCCGGCCCCCATTGGGTTTCCCAGTATAAGGCTGCATTCACACACATGTATGGGGGACGTATATACGGCCTATATACGTCCCCCATACACTTCTATGGGCTCACGGCCCTGTATGGGAGCGGTACGGAGCAGCACATGTACGGCACCGTACCGCTCCGTAGTCCGTAGAAAGATAGGACATGTCTTATATTTCTACGTGATACGGTGCGCTGCGCTGTATATTCCTATGGACAGGGGCGGAGTCGAGCATAACTGGATAAGACCTTTAACCCATCTACTCAATTATTCTCACTGCCATAGGATTCCACGTGTAAGTCACAGCAGTCCAGGTTGAGGCCGTCACAGGCTTTAATGACTGTATCGTAACCTCATGTGTTATCTCGTGGCCACTGATGCGACTGACACACACTAAATGTGATTCCGTACTCAGAGTATCTTCCATTTTAATTATTCTACCCTAAACCTGCAACCTCTACACAATTTCCAAAACTGTAGCCGGTTGTGAAGGGAGTATGGACAGGGCCCTCTCTGTACGTGGCGGGTATCAGCTGTTGACACGTGCTGTTGTTGGTGCTGATGCCACTACTCCACTCCAATAGCCACATTCCCATCTCACAGCTCAGTCCAATACAGCTCAGCTTTACCGCTTCTTTCACTTAGCTCTGCCCCCTTTGTAGCCCCACCCACTTATAGCAGTGTCAGTAGCTCTGCTACTCTGTGTGAGTTACAACCAGACAGAAGGTAACATGTGACCGGTGCCAGGCAACATCCCACAGCCAAAAATCTGAATGTAGAAGAGGCTGCATTTTTGAAAAGCTCAGTGGATCTTATTTTACTTGAGGAACCTGTCCCCATATACACTCGCCGGCCACTTTATTAGGTACACCTGTCCAACTGCTCGTTAACACTTACTTTCTAATCATACCATCACACATGGCGGCAACTCAGTGCATTTAGGCATGTAGAATGGTCAAGACAAATCTCCTGCGTTCAAACCGAGCATCATATGGGAAAGAAGAGTGATTGAGGCCTTTGAACGTGGCATGGTTGTTGGTGCCAGAAGGGCTGGTCTGAGTATTTCAGAAACTGCTGATCTACTGGGATTTTTATGCACAACCATCTCTAGGGTTTACAGAGAATGGTCCGAAAAGAAAAAAACATCCAGTGAGCGGCAGTTCTGTGGCGGAAATGCCTTGTTGATGCCAAGGTCAGAGGAGAATGGGCAACTGGTTCGAGCTGATAGAAAGGCAACAGTGACTCAAATCGCCACCCGTTTACAACCAAGGTAGGCAGAAAGAGCACTCTGAACGCACAGTACGTCGAACTTTGAGGCAGGATGGGCTACAGCAGCAGAAGACCACACCGGGTGCCACTTCTTTCAGCTAAGAACGGAAACTGAGGCTAACATTTGCACAAGCTCATCAAATTGGACGTTGAAGATTGGAAAAAACGTTGCCTGGTCTGATGAGTCTCGATTTTCTGCTGCGACATTCGGATGGGTAGGTCAGAATTTGCGTAACAACATGAAAGCATGGATCCATCCTGCCTTGTATCAACGGTTCAGGCTGGTGGTGGTGGTGTCATGGTGGTGGGGAATATTTTCTTGGCACTCTTTGGGCCCTTGGTACCAATTGAGCATCGTTGCAACGCCACAGCCTACCTGAGTATTGTTGCTGACCATGTCCATCCTTTATGAGCCAATGTACCCTGTAACATCTGATGGCTACTTTCAGCAGATAATGCGCCATGTCATAGCTGGAATCATCTCAGACTGGTTTCTTGAACATGACAATGAGGTCACTGGACTCAAATGGCCTCCACAGTCACCGATCTAATCCATAGAGCATCTTTGGGATTGGTGGAAGGGAGATTCGCATCATGGATGTGCAGCCGACAAATCTGCGGCAACTGTGTTGATGCCATCATGTCATATGGACCAAATCTCTGAGGAGCTTCCAGCACCTTGTTGTATCTATGGCCACAAGAATTGAGGCAGTTCTGAAGGCAAAAGGGGGTCCAACCGTTTACTGCATGGTTAACCTAATAAAGTGGCCTGGAGTGTATGTTTCTCTTGCTTCTTTTACAAAGTTATCCATACGTTTTTATAGAGTAATTTTAAAAAAAACATTTTGGATGTGGCTCCTACAACCTACTACTACTTGACCTTTTAGTAATGAATGGAAAGTCTATCCAGGGAGACTGAAACAATTATGCATCAGGCCCATCTGATGCCATATCAATGTCCACGGCTTTGGCGTTAAGAGGGATGGATGATTTTTGGACACATTAAACCCTTTAGGATGCGTCCCACATTCATTATTTCAGATGCAGTTTTTGAAGCAAAATCAGGTGTGGTCCATAATGGGTGAGACAAATAATTGAAAGGGTGCTACTTCCCTCACTAGCTTTACTCCACTCCCTGGTTTGGGCATAAAAACTGCATTTCGAAAACTGAACGTGTGACTGCAGCCCCTTGGTCAGTAGGAATCAAACATAATAAACCATATAAACTTTTTAAAAAATTAATAAACGCCTCTACACCACATAAATGCTCAGATAATGGATTCTACACTCCAGAACCTGGCCGTGGCTATCAGAGGATCCAGAGTCGCATGAACGAAAAGAAATTCCAGGACTCATTTAAAAGGTGCAAATTCCTCAAGTTTTATTTCAAATCATCCAAATAACATTAATAATTTCATCTTTCTATAACTTAATAAAGCACCATACACTACTTCACCCCCTTTATTTCCGATTGGACCCCAAGACCTGAGTTGGCACAGAACATTTCTATGATTTACATTATATCACAGTTTTAAAGAGCATTTCCCATAACTAAAAATCTTATAAAAAACAATAAATTTACCTTTTAATTAAAGGGGCTGGTGAAATAACTATAGATGTGCAGCTTCTGGCCACGTACAAGGACACCTACCGATTCTGGCTCCGTGCCCTGTGCATACATGGTAACTGACCAGCTGATCGATGTTGGGGCGCTGTTGGCCCATTATTCAATTGACCTTACATCAGGAACAACGACATCAATAGTAACTCCTGACCAACCCCTTTAGGGAACCCCTTCTGATTGTTTGTCTTTGTTTCAAGTAAAAACCCAACTCTGGCATCTTCTTTTCTTTAGAACGCCATGTCGTACCATTCCTCTATTATCCCTCCAGGAAATGCTGGCCCTTTATATACTAGAAAATGCTATTACATGTGTTTACATTGGATTTTATAGCATTTCCATCATATCAAGTTCTCTGTTACTTTGTATTGCTGACCAGTAATTCCGCATGGTATGGCGCGTTCATTGGTCCCTGATGTAGCATTGCGGTACTATCCTTACACCTAAACAAAGAGAAAGGCGGCCATTTTGAACCTCACTGATTTCACTTGGCCCCACTAGGTGTTGCCTGTTATACAGGTTAAAGAACTGTATACACAACTTGCCCGCTTGGTGTCTTTTTTTATTAATAAAATGGTCGCCCGTACTGTGTACAGGTTAAGGGCAGCCGCCGACGCCTTATCAATAAATCTACTTATAATCCCACGTACTACACCAAAAGCGAGTTACAAAATCACTTGTCACTGTAGTATGTGGAATAAACGCATTGTACATCTCATGGCATTCATAACAAGAGATAACACAAAAAGCTAAAAAAAACAAACAACATACACACACAAAAAAAATTCACATCATATACAAAATTGTCCTTGAAGCAGAATATTTTATATAAAAATCACGACAACGCCAAGTCTTTAGATCCGGCATCACCGATTTTGGCTTGGTTGGAATTTTATTTCTAGCCTCATCCTTCCCTTATTGGTGCCATAATTTTAAAATCAATCTACATTAACAAAAAATTTTAAAAAAAACCTACAGATATTCACCTGTCCTCCTCTTCATCCCGATCCCGGCACTGGTCTTCTGTAATCTTGACACGCCGGGATCACGCAAAAAGGAAACCTACATTGGCAGGATGGAGTGCGGGGACAGTTGTCCAGAGCTCCGGGTTGCTTACTATGTGTGCTGGGAGAGGGAGGTAACGTCACAAGAGGTGTGAATTCATGCCTCTTGCGTAATAGATACCTTGTTGGAGAGGGAGGTGACATCATGAATAATTAGCAGCCCGGAGTCTCCAAGTCTTTTTTTCTAGGTGAAAATTGGGGGATTGGGGTAAATTGGGGTAAAAAGGAGGACATCTGTAGTTTTTTTTTTTACTTATTGGGAGTGGTAGATTTCCTTTACCATAAGACTCTCTAGTGGCCAATCCTGGGCAGATGCAGGATGTCTGGCACCACCCACCGACTGTAAACATCCTAATTAGCCACATTGAGTGGGAAAATGAACCGCACCACCACCTCCCAACCGAAATATTGAGAGATGGGTGGAACTCTACTCCTTTTCTTTCTTCACTCTAGTTTCAATTTTGTTAAATTCTATTCTGAGGTTTTTCTAAACAAAATATTTAAACCTTTTTAAAAACGAGTTACAACCATTACGCTGTGCTCCACATGATCAGCATTCTCGGACCTAAACTTTCAACATTATACAATAAGATGCCACGTTGTTATTATCATGTATCATCATTCCGGGGTTTCCTATTTACAGGCATTTTCGTGCAGCGGAGTAGAATCTATTGTCCCCTGTTATCAGAAAATACAATACAACTGCAGTGCAATAGGAGATAATATGACACATGAATCTACCACACAATAAAACAGCTCTATACTGAATTGTCTCTTTTTACATAGTGCAAAACACAAGTCTATTCTAAAGTCACGCTATTGCTGAACCATAATACCCATAGAGGGAGGTCATAGGTCAGTAATAGCTTGAGTTGTTCTATAGCAAATATAACATACACAGTGACATTATCTATCCCTCCAAATAAATTACTGGGCTTATATGGCCCAGTTAGGGCTGTGTTCAGATTTAACCACATAATGAGGAACACCGGAGGGACCGCCTCAGAGGAACACCGGAGGGACCGCCTCAGAGGAACACCGGAGGGACCGCCTCAGAGGAACACCGGAGGGACCGCCTCAGAGGAACACCGGAGGGACCGCCTCAGAGGACAACCGAGGGACCTCGCCTCAGTGAACAGGATCGCTATGACCGGGGGCCTCAAGAACCTCAGAACTGGGAACCGTCACTCAAAGCCGGCCGGAGGGACCGCCTCAGAGGAACACACCGAGGAACCCCCCATCAGACACCGGAGGAACCCGAACCTCTACAAGAACCGGTACCGCTCAGAGGAACTGATCCGTCAAGTCGAGCCGCTGAGGACCCATCGCCAGGAACAGGCCCGAGGAAACATTGCACCTACAAAAAGGGGAATCTGAAGAGTGATCTTCATGAAGTGCGCCTACCATGAAACGGGCAACGACAGATACAAAACTGCAGACAGTGTTAGGTATAGGCCTTGGAGACCTGTGTAACCATTGTGTATTTTGCCTGTAGCAGCAGGACTGCAGCTTCTTTGACTCACACTGCTGTGCATTGCCCGCTTCTTACTCTTCACTCTAAATGATTCATATTGGATTCAAATCAGAAGCATGTTACGACTTTTAGTCAGAACAGAGGGACTGGGCTGTGCACAGCAGTGTGAGGACAAACTCCACAGTGACTGTGAAGAAGCTACAAACCCTAGAATATAAATGCATTTTTCCCCATTCTTGCTCCCACTAACACCACACACAAAGCTATGATGACACAGCTCTCCAGGACCAATACCCAAACACTGCAGCTCCGTACGGTCAAATCTAATGACGGAGACCACTTCGGAATTTGGAAATTTTATAAATAAATTATTTAAATGGAATCTAACACTACATCACAAGATACATCATGTACACACAGGATAAGGGGGATTTTTTTTCTTTTCTAAAACCCCTTACACTACATAGCATAATATTTCTCAGACATTGCCTACTAAGAGCAAAAAATTCAACAGCGACCGACAAGTCGTTGAGTCGCAGATATGACCGTTCTTTCGGTCACATCTGTTCCCAGGAAAGCTGGGTGATTAGTACAGTGAATGTGCATGGTAATCCAGTGATATATCCTGACTACTGGAGTGGTAATGGTGGCCATGGCAGTGTGCACCCAGCTTTCCTGGAATCTTCTATAAGGACACAAGATAAATCCAGAAACAAAATTTGTGATGTGCAAATACAGCTTAAGAGTAACTACTAGACAGTACGTTCCGTCGTCCCAATACAAGCCTAGGAGCACACAGGTGGTAATCTATAGGATACGGGTGGTACTGGGTGCTAAATTCACCGGCATTCAGAAGTGGATTGGGGAGTGATCTATTACAATTCAGGATGGAAACTTCCATGGAGACAGAGGAAGCCAGCGGATGGATCAAATCTTGGAAAAAAAGAGGAGACAAATGATAAACATTGATGTATTTAGTCTCCAGCGCCATACCATGGCACGTGGGTGCTGACCATCAATGGCCCAGAGATCAAGGATATCGGTGGTCAATCAATTCCCCAGAATGCCGCACCACCTTCAGGTGAATCTGTGTAGCACATAATTAGGAAATCTACCATTAAAAACCATCATGATAAACCAGGTACACTCATTTGTAGATCCAGACACCGGGACTGTGGTAATCTTCTGATATTTGTTTCGTTGTTGTTTCGTCTAAAATCAACTTTTATGCTGGAGGGCTCCTGAAGGTGTTAGCAGAGCCCCTCAGTGCCGATTCACAGGCTGTTACAATTAGCAGAACATGAGTCACCCAACTCCCTGCTCTCTCCTTCCTACCTCTGCCTTTGTATTACAACAGCAGCAGAAAGAGCATTGGGAGGGGAGATCTGGTCTCCTCCTTGTTAACAGCATGTGAAGCTACAGCGCAAAGGGGTTTTGGTAATGCCACCCCATAGTTTGCATAATTATTAAAGTTAATTTTAGAAGCATGGATAACAAATATAAGAAGATTACCACAATCACAGTGCCTGGATCTATGAGTAAGTGTCCCTGGGTTTTTGTTTTTTTTATTAGCACAAATTCCCTGTAAGAAGTTATCAAATTGGGCTAAAGTTTGTATTTTTAAAGTTGTGCTAAAGGACTCCCTCCACAACCTAATACTTATCCCCTATTCTATAAATACGCAATGGTGTCTTAAGCACTACGGAATTTGATGGCGCTATATAAAGATTATTATTATTTATAAGACAAGCCCTTTAAGAATGTCTTATGATCTAACACTTAATTTCTAATCAGCCAATCACATGGCGGCAACTCAGTGCATTTAGGCATGTAGACATGGTCAAGACAATCTCCTGCAGTTCAAACCGAGCATCAGTATGGGGAAGAAAGGTGATTTTGAGTGCCTTTGAACGTGGCATGGTTGTTGGTGCCAGAAGGGCTGGTCTGAGTATTTCAGAAACTGCTGATCTATGGCGTTTTTAGGCACACAACCATTCTAGGGTTACAGAGAATGCGTCGAAAAAGAAAAAAAACATCACAGTGAGCGTGCGAAGCTTCTCAACGTGGGCGGAAATGGCTCTTGTTGATGCCAGAGGTCAGAGGAGAATGGGCAGACTGGTTCAAGCTGATAGAAAGGCAACAGTGACTCAAATCGCCACCCGTTACAACCAAGGTAGGCAGAAGAGCATCTCTGAACGCACAGTACGTCGAACTTTGAGGCAGATGGGCTACAGCAGCAGAAGACCACACCGGGTGCCACTTCTTTCAGCTAAGAACAGGAAACTGAGGCTACAATTTGCACAAGCTCAAAGGGGGTCCAACCCGTTACTAGCATGGTGTACCTAATAAAGTGGCCTGTGAGTGTATGTTTCTTGCTTCTTTTACAAAGTTATCCATAGTTTTTATAGGGTAGATTTAAAAAAAAAACATTTGGATGTGGCTCCTACAACCTACTATGACCTTTTAGTAAATGAATGGAAAGTCTATCCAGGAGACTGAAAACAATTATGACATCAGGCCACATCTGATGCCATATCAATGTCCACGGCTTTGGCGTTAAGAGGGATGGATGATGTTTGGACACAATTAATCCCTTTAGGATGCGTCCACACATTCAGTTTTTCAGATGCAGTTTTTGAAGCGAAAATCAGGTGTGGCTCATAATGGGTGAGACAAATAATTGAAAGGTGCTACTTCTCCTCCTAGCTTTACTCCACTCCTGGTTTGGGCATCAAAAACTGCATTTGAAAAACTGAACGTGTGACTGCACCCTTAAGGTCAGTAGGAATCAAACAATAATAAAACATATAAACTTTTTAAAAAATTAATAAACGCCTCTACACACACATAAATGCTCAGATAATGAGATTCTACACTCCAGAACCATGGCCAGTGTATCAGAGGATCCAGAGTGTCGCATGAACGAAAAGAAAATTCCAGGACTCATTTAAAAAGGTGCAAATTCCTCAAGTTTATTTCAAATCATCCAAAATAACATTAATAATTTCATCTTTCTATAACTTAATAAAGCACCATATTCACCCCCTTTATTTCCGATTGGAACCCCAAGACCTGAAGTGGCACAGAACATTTCTATGATTTACATTATATCACAGTTTAAAGAGCATTTACCATAACTAAAAATCTATATAAAAACAACAATAAATTTACCTTTTAATTAAAGGGGCTGGTGAAATAACTATAGATGTGCAGCTTCTGGCCAGTACAAGGACACCTACCGATTCTGGCTCCGTGCCCTGTGCATACATGGTAACTGACAGCTGATCGATGTCAGGGGGCGCTGTTGGCCCATTATTCATGACCTTACATCGGGACAAGACATCAATAGTAACTCCTGACCAACCCCTTTAAGGGAACCCCTTCTGATTGTTTGTCTTTGTTTCAAGTAAACCCAACTCTGGAGCATCTTTTCTTTAGAACTCAATGTCGTACCATTCCTCTATTATCCCTCCAGGAAATGCAGGCCCCTTTATATACTAGAAAATGCTAGTTACATGTGTTTACATTGGATTTTTATAGCATTTCCATCATATCAAGTTCTCTGTTACTTCGTATTGCTGACACATGTAATATCCGGCATGGTATGGCGCTTCATTGGTCCCTGAGTAGCATGCGGTACTATCCTTACACCTAAACAAAGAGAAAGGCGGCCATTTTGAACCTCACTGATTTCACTTGGTCCCACTAGGTGTTGCCTATAGCGAACTGCTTTATACAGGTTAAAGAACTGTATATACAACTTACCCGCTTGGTGTCTTCTTTTATTAATTAAATGGTCGCCCGTACTGTGTACAGGTAAAGGGCCGCCGCCGCCTTATCAATAAATCTACTTATAATCCCACGTACTACACCAAAAGCGACTTATCAATAAATCTACTTATAATCCCACGTACTACACCAAAAGCGAGTTACAAAATCACTTGTCACTGTAGTATGTGGAATAAACGCATTGTACTATTATAGTAGTTATATTCTTGTACATAGAGGGTAGTATTATAGTAGTTATATTCCTGTACATAGGGGGCAGTATTATAGTAGTTCTATTCCTGTACATAGGGGGCAGTAATATAGTAGTTCTATTCTTGTACATAGGGGGCAGTATTATAGTAGTTATATTCCTGTACATAGGGGGCAGTATTATAGTAGTTATATTCATGGTGTACCTAATAAAGTGGCCGGTGAGTGTATGTGACTGTAAAATGTCCCTTATGTGACCCCTACATACTGTATTGGGACCCCTATGTGTCCCCCATCCGGTATTATGCCCACTATGTGGCCCCCATACTAAATAATGCCCACTATGTGCCCCCCATACTGTATTATGCCCTCACGTGGTCCTCAAACTGTATTATGCCCCCTATGTGGTCTCCATACTGTTTTATGCCCCCTATGTGGCCCCCATACTGTATAGGGCCCACTATGTGCCCCCACATACTGTAGTATGCCCCCTATGTGGCCCCCATACTGTCTTATGCCCCCTATTTGGCTTCCATACTGTATTCTGTCCCCTATGGGGCCTCTATACTGTAATATGCCCCCTATGTGGCCCCATATTGTATTATGTCCCCTATGTGGCCCCATATTGTATTATGTCCCCTATGTGGCCCCAATACTGTCTTATGCCCCCCTATGTGGCCCCAATACTGTCTTATGCCCCCCTATGTGGCCCCAATACTGTATTATGCCCCCCTATGTGGCCCCAATACTGTATTATGCCCCCCTATGTGGCCCCCATACTGTATTATGCCCCCCTATGTGGCCCCCATACTGTATTATGCCCCCTATGTGGCCCCCATACTGTATTAGGTCCCCTATGTAGCCTCAATACTGTATTGTTAAAGTAAATGTCATTCCTATTGAATATTAATTACATTATTCCCATACCTGGGCTGGACCTTTAAGTATATGGTACGGCTTTAAGAAAATATCATATTTTATTATATATTCATCTATTAATTACTAGTAATAGAAATATTAATATTACAAGTGGTTGAAATATTCCTCATTAATTTTGTAAATGTGTGAGAATCAAGTAGACATAAGGAGTATTGGTTTAAGCTGACATTTCTTTGCTATGAACTACATCTGAACCCCTGCAAGTGACTTTGTGTCTTTAGAAAAGATGGGTATTGTAGTTTAATTAACCCTTCTGCGCTCTTAAACGCTCTTAAAGGAAATCAACAACTCAAAAACACTAAAAAATTAGAAATACTCACCTCACTCACCTATGGGAGATGGAGCTGCGGGGACGAGATAATTAGCAGGCTGGAGAGCCGGATATCTTTCCCTGCGCTCCGAGCTGCTAGTTATCAGTTTCTCTTCTATGTGATCCTGGTGTGTCAAAACTAGCAGAGGACAGTGCCGGGATCAAGATGAAGAGTGGGCAGGGATTAGTATTTCTAGGGTTTTTTGTGTTTTTTGAGTGGTTGACTTTCTTTAAGGTGGGAGATGTTCCATATAGGTATTTTTCAAAACAAGCTAACTAGCCAGTCACCGCCTGTTACACGTGTCTCTGTAGATGATTCTGATACGCTAATAACTGATAACATTTTTCCATAAATACCAGTGTATCTTAAACTGTAACAACATTTTCACAACTTCATCATCGTGTGTTGTGGGTGTTTGTCAGTCCCCCTTGCAGGAGCCTGGGTTGGCATCTCTCAGCAGGACATCACTGGTAGTTTTTGGTGACTACTCTACTATACATTATACTACACAATATAATGCCTCCTATATGGCCCACATACTGTTTAATGCCTCTTTTGTGGCTCCTACACAATGTATAATGTCCCTTATGTTGCCCCCCATACTGTATAATACCCCCATGTGGGCCCCCATACTGTATAATACCCCCATGTGGGCCCCCATACTGTATAATACCCCCATCCGCGTTAACGCGGTAACCGCGAGGGGGGCGGGGGTTTCGGTGGCAGGGCACACCTGCTGGTCTGCAGCACACACTACCTCTGGGGATCATCACAGCAGTGAATGTGGTCAAGACCTTCGATGAGGTCATGACATGTGACGCCTATGTGGGAGGAGCTACTGGAACCCCGGTAGAGGTTGCTGCCATGCATGCCGAGGTATGTATGAGAAGTTATACAGAAGCAGTGCAGAGGTTGAGACAGGTATATAATGTGGGGGGTGGGGGGCAGTGTGACAGGTATATAATGTGGTATATAGTGTATCTAGTGAAGGGGGTTTGCTTTAAAATTTTTTTTTTTTTTCAATTTTTTTTAAAAAATGTTACCACTTATTTAGACTCTCAATATATATATACTGGAATACTAGTGTATAGCAATATACTTGCTGATCTCTAATACCTCTCATCTGCTATTAGAGATCATTACACATGGCAGGCCTACTAGTCTCAATGGGACTTTTAGGCTACCATGACAGCCGATCACCAATGTAGGATTTGGGAAATCAGGAGACTGCTGAGAGGAGAGGCTGGGGACAGAGGAGGAGTGGGGACAGAGAGGCTGGAGCAGGCTGGGGAGCAGAAGGAGGAGGCTGGAGGACAGCAGGAAGATGGAGGATGCTCGAGGCGGCTGGGGGGCAGGAGGAGGCTGGAGGACAGGAGGAGTATGCTGGAGGAGGAGGCTGGGGACGGAGGATATGCTGGAGGAGGGGCTGGGGGCCAGGAAGAGTATGCTGGAGGAGGAGGCTGGGGGACAGAGAGGAGGCTGGGGGACAGGAGGAGGAGGCTGGGAAATCAGAGCAGGCTGGAGCAGAAGGGAGGAGGCTGAGGACACAGGAGATAGAGGAGTGGCTGGGGTGGGGACAGGAGGAGGATGCTGGAGCAGGCTGGGAACAGAAGGAACTGGGGGACCGTGGAGGAGGATGGAGGACAGGGGGCTACAGGAGGATGAGGGCATGGAGGGCAGGAGGGGGGCTAGCAGGAGGAGGCTGGAGGCAGGGGGGCTACAGAGGGAGGCCAGGGGGGCACGAGACGAGAGGAGGCTGGAGGACAGGAGGAGGCTGAGGACCAGGGGGTGGGAGGGACAATGGCTAACAGAGAGGCAGGGGGGCTACGGGGGGCAAGGGAGGGCTACAGGAGGAGCTGACAGGGGAGCTGATGCGAAGGGGCTGATGAGGAGGCTGGAGGACAGGAGGAAGCGAAGGAGTAGGCAGAGGACAGCGGCATCCCAACTGCTATATTATAATGCCTCCCATCCCATGGTCAACTCTAGAATGCCCTACTGGGGACCCCATACATATTACAGCCCACCAAATAATAAGACTCACTTCCTTTGGACCCCCGTCTGTAGCCCCTCCAATGATGTCCCCTTTACTGTAGCCCCCCCTTCTCCATAATACCCCCAATTTGTGTAGTCTCCCTCCTATGATGCTACTTTTTTATTTTGCCCCCGAATACTCCCTTGGTGTGTTTTTCCAATATGGATGTGCAAATATTTCCATATATATACTTCATGCACGCTGCAAGCACATACCCCCAATTGTGCCAGTTTCCAGCTCCACCTTTCTTCCTGGACATTATACAGTATGGGGGGGGTATGGGGGTATTATACAGTATGGGGGGGGGGTTTACTCTCAGCCAGGCAAGTCGGACCCTGGTCCCGGGACCAGGAGACGGGACTCAGTCTCCTGGCCCGGGACAATGCGGGGAATAGCGTGACATTCCCTTATCCTCCCGGGGCGGCGGGACTGGGGTTAAAAAGCGTGACAGTCCCGCCAAAAGCGGGACGGTTGGGAGGTATGCTTTAGCAACTTTTGCACCCCGGGTAAGCAAGGTGCTGACGTTGGCCCTGGTAATATAACAAAAATAACAAACTAGCTATGCTCACCTGTCATTGAGGCTCCTCTTTATCCCACCAGTCCAGAAGGCGATTTCAACAGCATGTACCCTCTACACCAGTGGTGGCACTCGGAGCCATTTCTTTGGGAACCAGGGACATGCCTGTCCCAAGCAACTTAACAACAATGCTATTTTAAAGCGACACTTCATTGGTTGTTTGAAACTGCGGGAAAAGTGACAGAACTGCATTGTCTTTGGAGGTCCTCCTGCTGGACCCACCATTCCTCCTGGACAATGATGGTCTGAATTTGCCCTCCTTCTTTCAACTATATTGGTGGCCTGAGGGGGCCAATACAATTGAATGATGTTAAAGAACAGGTAGCAATAAGTTACTGCTTGAAGTGCAATGTTGGCACTTCATGGTAAATAAGTGGATTTTGGTTGTAGTTTGGGCACTCGGTCTCTAAAAGGTCCGCCATCACTGCTCACTGCTCTTAGGCTGTAGCGGGTGTGCACTGTCAACGAGAAGTCACTACTAAAACTCTGTATACATAGAGAGACAAGCGGTGACAGGAGGAACCACACTGACCGGACCACCGGAGAGTAGTGGCTATAGCTAGGTTGTTATTATATTGGGCCCATATTAAAAAAAAAAAAAAAAAAGAATCCTGGACAAACCCTTGAAGAAGACTTAAAGATCACAACCAGCAATCCTAAAGGGTTGAGCTGAAATCAAATGGTAATAGCAAAATAAAAAAAACTCTTAGAAAAACATTTATGGTATTCATGGGGGGTATACTAAGTAGGAAGTTACTTGTGCCAGGAAAAAAAAATTGCCTGTCTCAAGTTTTGTGAATCATTTCATTGTAGTAAGGTGTATGGAGTATGGAGGTTTGTGTCTGTTTTGCAGCAGATGATAGATGTCCCTCCATGACTTCAAGATGAGAGATGATTGTCTTGATGTTGTGTCCTAATGAGCCACTGGGGGGCGCCACACAATCAAGATAAATCACCTCTGATTTCATAACCACAATAACAACTTGTAAAGTGAAGTGGGAGAAAATTTATGATGATTTATGGCCTAGATAGATGCTTTATGATATTTACACACAGCACGCTCATGATATGCAGTGATTTATAGGGATGTGCCTTAGGGTGGTTCTTACTACTCCTCTATGATATGCATTATATGGAAAAGGGTAATCTATGGGGCAGATTCATGAAAACTGACTGAGAAAAAGCAACCAATCACGGCACACCTTTTATTTTACCACAGCAGTTTAGGAAGTGAGAGCTGTACTGTGATTGGTGGCAATGGAAGATGTAGATGTTTTATGGACTGTGTGTTTTTTTGCATGTGAGAAGCCATAGATGTGTAGATCATAAAGAAAGAGATCCTATAAAGAGGATAATTCTCCACTTTTACAATCCACTTTTGCCTTTGCTTTAACAACTGTTTTCAAAAGCTAACACATGGCTTTTTTGTTGCATTTGTAAACGCAGTTAGGAGGGGCTTCACTAAATACATTTCCACTGGAACGCACCCGTTTTGGAATGAGCACTACAATACAAGCGGAAGGGGTGACTGCACCTATAGCGTGCAAATCTCCTGTTTATACTGCGTCTCCAAGGACAATCTAAATGCCACATGTGAACACAGCCTTAAGAAACTGACTCACAACTGCTCACATTTGGGTGCACAGGGGGGGAGAAACCTCTTCTTGCGCCCAAAAACTCACATGTCCGTAATTGCAAATATGACGCAATCACAGGACATGTGGGACATTGGGTCACATGCCAAAAAATGTCACAATTACGGACTAGAGATGGGCGGGGTCGCATGCGGGTAATGCCGCCTCACCTGGACATATTGCAGAATTGGTGGCCGAGCAGCAAATTCGGCACCTTGCCTCCACTAGCAACTAGCCATGGCTATGATTGGCCAGGGGGTGTCCCACTGGCCAATCATAGCCATGCCTAATTGCTAGGGGCATCAATTTGTTGGATTGGCAGTTCAGCTGCCAGTCCAGCCATATGTCCGGGTAGGTGGCCGAACCAGACTGTCTGCTGTGATATTGTGTCACACATGGCGTTTTTAGGCCGTTTTTGGTCCATTTTTAGTTAGCGAAATTTCAGATCGTAAAAACCGCATGCGTTTTTGTCTGCTTTTAATTGCGCACATTCGGAAAACCGGACAAAAACGCATGCGTTTTCAAAAAAAATGCATGCGGTTTTTTAAAAAAGGATGCGTTTTTTTACGCATGTGGTTTTTTTTACGATCTTAAAACGCACTAACTAAAAACGGCCCAAAAATGGCCTAAAAACGCCATGTGTAACATCACCCTTGGCACACACGTTTTTGGCCCGTTTTTAAGCATTCCATCATAAAACACATGCGTTAAAAAAGCATGCGTTTTTTAAAAATGCATGTGTTTTTTGACCAGTTTCAATTAAGATAATTGGTCAAACCTGTCAAAAACTCATGCGGTTTTTGACGGACTGCTTAAAAACGGGCCAAAAATGGGTTCAAAGCACCACATGTGCCATCACTCTAAGGGTGAAGACACACATGGCGTTTTTGGGCCGTTTTTGGGCCGTTTTTATTGGCAATTTCGGAAAAACGGACAAAAACGCAATACGTTTTTCCGAATTGCGCAATAAAAACGGCCCAAAAACGGCCCAAAAACGCCATGTGTGTCTTCACCCTAAGGCTACATTCACACTGCCGTTGCCCGCCGTACCGTAGCGCTGTTCACCCCCACCCCTCTCCCTATGGATGTATGGCGCCTTAATTCAGAAAAAGATAGGACATGTCCTATCTTTTTCCCGGGTACGGAGCGGTACGGTGCCGGTACCGTACCGCCCCTATAGGGCGCCGTGCGCCCATTGCCGTCTATGGAGGACGTATATAGGCCGTATATCCGCCCCCCTTGCGGCAGTGTGAATGTAGCCTAAGAGTTGTGATCATTTCCCCCTATGGGTACTATGAAGGCAGGCAATATACAGTACTATTGCAGTATATTCTATTGAGTCATCAGACACAGTAAGTAGGGGGCCTAAAAAAGTAGTAAAAAAATGTAAAATAAAAAAAAAAAAAATAGAGAAAAAAAATGTAGAAATAGTAAAAATTCCCCCCTCCTTACCAAAAACCCAAAAAGTTGTGGCTTTTGAAAAGAGGGGAATGTAAATTGGAAACACAAAAACTGAAAAGGGTCTGGAGAGGATGTGGTTAAAGAAACAAAACATTTTTTTTGTTTGTTTTTTTTGTTTTCTTTAGATTTTGTTGAAGTGCAGTTTAGAAAGCTAGAACCAGAATTGGTTTTAAATATAATAAAAAGCTGTTCCATCTTTCGTCAGTCAGTTTTCTCTCCTTTTATGGACAGAATCTGATTTTGACTTCAAGAACCTGATCACATCAACATAAAAAACCTGTAAAATCTACACATTCAGCTTGAGATAAACTATTAAGGAGAAATGATCATTCCTGATAGGCTTTCCTCAGGTGCAGTATTGTCAGCCAAATACTAGAGTGGATTCTGAATGCGTGAATATGCTCTATGTATCCACAGCGGGGCTGGCAATTTTAGGAGAAGATAAGACCCTCCACACATGGTAATATTTTTGCTATCAGTTTAGTCAATTAAGCCAAAAGTGACCCTCTACTCCATGGGCTCCACATATTTGGTTGCAGTCACTTCTCATTAGTCTGGAGTTAATCCACCATTGTGGAAAACTGGGTCAAGCAGTGACCCCTGGCCGCCATCACACGGCATTTCTGGGGTCATTCTTTGACCTCATAATGAAGGAAGACGTTGGACCGGGTTCAGGGGTATTTGATACAGGAAACCAAATTATTTGCTGATTTGATTGAAATAAAAAGGTTTATGTCTGGATCTCCTTTGTTTTTTCTTGTATTATTCACTTATTGCCCATAGTCACCTGACGGAACACATCAGAATTCTAAACGTTTCCAGCAATATTATATATTATAATGATCAATGCCTGCAGAAAAATGCTTTAGAACTTTGTCCAAAATCCTGACTTTTGTATAAACTCCTACAGTTAATGAAGTGTTGTTGGAGTTTAGCTGCAGTAACACATCATGGCCACTACACAGAGAATGGAGCTGTTCTTCCACTTAGGAATTAGCTGATTGCTGGGGTCCTTAATACCAAACCATATGCGTTTTCAGTCCGTTTAAAAACGCATACTTTTGTGAATGTTTAGCATGTTTTTATCTGGTTTTAATCTATTTCACAGCCACCTACACTTCTAGAAATGAAGATAAACTGGTTGAAAGCAGCCAAACGCACGGTAAACAGTAAAAAACGCATGTGTTTTTAAATGGAATGAAAATGCATGCTTAAAAATGGGACATGTGGCATCACCCTAAGAGGCTTAAAGGCTCTGGCCTCTTAAAGGGGTTGTCCGAGAGTTCTGAAAAAAACCTAAAGGTGGCCGAGAAGAGGCTGCTTAAAAAAATAAAGTCCTACTTACCTTAACCTTACCAGTAACACCCGCGATCGGTGCTAGCACCAATCGCGGGTGCCGGCAGTTCCAGAAAGATGGCGCCATATGGGCGGCGCCATCTTGCCGAAGATCGTCGCTCCCAGTGTATATCGTCGCTCCCAGTATATCAAAATATAATAACGGTTATAGCGCCAGAAGATGGCAAAATCAGCAAAAAAAATTTTGCACAGGAGGTTTTAATTTTTGTAAATGTATAAAAACATTATAAAACCTTTACAAATTTGGTATCTCCGTAATCACACGGACCCAAAGAATAAAGTAGACATGTCATTTGGGGCGCACAGTGAAAGCCGTAAAATCCAAGCCCACAAAGAAATGGCGCACATGCATTTTTTTCACCGCATTTGGAGTTTTTAACCGTTTCCCAGTACATGGCATAGAATATTAAATACCATCGCTATGAAGTGCAACTTGTTACGCAGAAAATAAGCCGTCACAGAGCTCCTTATGTGTAAAAAAAAGTTATACATTTTTGAAGGTGGGGAGTGAAAAATGGAAATGACAAAACAAAAAAGGGCCAGGTCGTTAAGGGGTTAAATACCAGTGCAAGCCGTTTGCACTAGAAAGACCGTGCAAAGTCCACAAAAATACTGTGCAAAGTCCTTAGTAAATGTGCCCTGATGTGGTTTCCACTGAAGCGCATGCGATTGGGAATGAGCACCTTATGTTTTGCTTGTAAACAATCTTTTCCCAAATGAATTATGTTTTAGAACACAATTCAGACGTGCGGACATGTGATCCGTGATTTTGGAGATTGGTGCGGTTCCCTGTGCTTGGACCTGACTGTAATATCATTTGTCACCTCGTTTATAAATTTTTCTGTCCTGAAAAACCATTTCAACCGATCCTACAACATCCAACAACAGCAGGGATATCATTACTGGGAGTGTGTCATATAGTCTATGGCCGTTCGGAATGTAAAGGGTTAATACCGTCGAGTAGGAAGTTATAAAACAAAGAGAGAAAACGGAGAAACAAACAAGAAAAGTGCTTGCATTTTGATCCTATTAGCTGACGCTAGCCACGTACAAGCAATGCACAAAATCCAGCTCATCCGAGCACAGTATGAGAAACACATGCGCCCATAAATAATGAATGGCGCAGCTGAGCTGTCTCAGCACAATGGCACTTCAGTGCGCTCTGACTGACACTCATACATGGCCGCATCATACATGTACACTGCCGGGTCAGACACTGTACAGCTCTCTGCTGCACAATCAATACTTTGTTCTGCATCCAGCTCACATCTCTCCTCTCCCAATACGTCTAGTTTACAAAATATTAGTCTTCCCCATGAAATTACCCTCCTAGAGCGGCAGAACTATCATGTCCCTCTGTTATTCCTACTAGAAATGCCGGAAACATTCTAGAACTGGGTGTAAGAATTTCCCTTGTCAGTCAGCAGTCAGCATTGATTGTTAGAAAATATGCATAAATAACAATACCATAATATAACAGGATTTCAAAATATAACTAGGGATTATAACAACAATAAATATTTGAAGGGGTTGTCTAAGGGTGATGCCACACATGGCGTTTTGGGTCGGTTTTTATGCAGTCCGTTAAAAAACTGGTCAAAAAGTGATGCGTTTTCAAAGAACGCATGCATTTTTTTAAATGCAAGACAATGGGGCAGATTTACTTACCCGGTCCAATCGCGATCCCGTGGCGCGTTCTCTTCGGCCACGCCCCCCGATTTCAGTCGCGTGCATGCTGGCGCCGAATAGGGCCCTTAGTAAATGACCCCCAATGGGTTCTGGTTACCAATCACATGCATTTCCACAGAAACGCATGAGGCCCGTCCACGTTTTATACTGAGAAGGCCATCACTCATATATCTGTTCCTGCTTTCAATACACAAGAGACATTCCATGACATTTGAAGGCCCTCCAAAGGTCCTGAAACTGCAGAAGGGACATATCCTCCTTCCATAAGAAGCTTCATTCTAGTACCATATGTACGAAGTGAATTCTGGACTTGCAGGGGCTATAATAGTCATTCAGTCTCAATCTGCCCCTGTGACCTGTTAATACGGTCCTGCTAGACTACAGGCACATTCCTTCTCTGTAATATCATTGCATCCAGAAACCACCGGGGTACTTGAATAACAGAATGGGAGTGTCCAGGGATTGCTAAGGTGCGCACGGCATCTTTTATTATTTGAGCTGTTTAGAAAATGATTTGGCTTGACAAGCCAAAGAGACAGAAGTCCCAACATAGCACAATCCTCATATTCTCCTCAAGTGACAGAGATAATACCAAAGAAAGAGAGAATGTAGACAACGTGTAAGCAGCCCTGTACCTGTGCGTCCATCACATGACCCGGACAGAAGTAAGCAATCACTGGGTACAAGCAGGAAATTATTACAAGGAGTCTACATCTGCAAAGAGTTTGTATGTTCTCTCTGTGTTTGCGTGGGTTTCCTCCGGGTCCTCCGGTTTCCTCCCACACTCCAAAACATACTTGGGTTGATTAGATTGTGAGCCCCATTGGGGACAGGGACCGATTTGTCATGCTATAATCTGTGTGCGCTATATAAATAAAGAAATAATTATTTATTGTTCAAATATTGTATCAGTGGAACCTTTCCTTAACGTGATTCCGTAATAGAACGCGAAGTTTGGAATCTTTGAGATTAGATTGTAAGCTCTTTAGAACAGAGATTCCGGGAATCTTTAGCGTCTATAACATGCAGGGAAATGATAGAATAAAATCCTCCTTGTTATGATTGTCAGATGGGTTGAGCGCTTTCTGATTCTGTCACTGAGAGACGCTGTTTATCCTAATAGGTCTAGTGCTGATCTGCCCTGCGGGGAAAAGTGACAGATTTCTGCCGGGGGGCGATGTGCACTGACGGGATGAGCACAGTAACTGGTCACTGTCACCAGCCACGATATCTATGTGCCTGGGGGCAGAGAATGATTACCCCTGTCCTCATTCCCTCTCTGCTTCTTCTCCCGCCCTGAGCTGCGTCTCCTATTCTTCTTCTTAGCCAACCCCTACACCAAACTTTCCAGTCTACCCCTATTGTAATGCAGCTCAGGCCCAGGGGGCTGTGTGCTGGGATGTTTGTGTGTCACTATGTCCGGGCCTCTATGGGAGGGACATGTGCCCATTTTACAATAAGCTTTTTCTTATTATTTTCCAGCAGGCATTGCCCAACTTGGCACAGACAAGGGGAACAAATATACTCCCCGCTAGGAGGAAATATTAACCGATTCTCTGATACATTGTTAAGTCAGCTGAATAAATAGAAAAGTCTTCCACATACGAGCACTGTATACAGGGATCTATAGACACAGTGCAGGTGAAGCTGGCACGCTCTTGTGGGCATCCTCCAGGGCACTTCACCGTCCTCAGACAGTAAAGAAACCTACTGCCAGGTGAGCAGAATTGTCACAGGGAAGCAAAATCTTACCCTAGAAGAGAGACAAAGCAGATGGAATATGAATATGAAATAATGTATTTATGCCAGGTTCTGTCTGATCCACACATTAAGAAGCCCCTGCACCAATAAAAGCGGGAATTTAGTCTGACTTGGCATTGTCTTCAGGCTTGGTGATGAATCTGGTGTATGCCAACCCCATTGTTATACTGTAAGAGTCCTGAATGCATGTTATAGAGCAGGAGGAGCTGAGCAGATTGTATATAGTGTCCTATCTGCAGGAAGCATGTTATAGAGCAAGAGGAGCTGAGCAGATTGTATATAGTGTCCTATCTGCAGGAAGCATGTTATAGAGCAGGAGGAGCTGAGCAGATTGTACATAGTGTCCTATCTGCAGGCAGCATGTTATAGAGCAGGAGGAGCAGAGCAGATTGTACATAGTGTTTTTTTTCTGCATGTAACATGCATGATGGACAGAATAAACTTTTCATAATTGTTTTTTTTTCTGCAGATAAGATGTTATAGAGCAGGAGGAGCTGAACAGATTCTACATTGTCGTCATATCCACAGGCACATTCTAGGTGACTGTAACCTGGTGAAAGGACCATAGGTATTATGAAATCCTGTATGAAATTCTGGAATGGCTGTTATTATGGGAATACTGCAGGCAAGAATCGACCTCCATTCATATAGACCATTCATTTTATACCTGGATATTGTGGTTTTTGGAATTGCCTACTACATAATGATGGCCACAAATTTTTGACATATTTATTATGTGACGTGACCCTCTTACACAATGTATACACAACACACGTACATGTTCTCCTGATACACGTGCACATAGCAGTAGTGTCAGGTAGGGCACAGCCGCAGTACACTGGAGGACATTAGTGACTGTGATGTCACCAGACAAGACTAGTTTCCAGTTAAATATTTCGGCTTGCTACCTACATTGCTCTCATATTTGCAGCTCGTACGTGGGAGGTGGGTCTGACAGCCCTGGTCTAAATTGTAGAACTTTCTTTGAAAGAGTCGTTAACAGAATAAGTGAATACAAGAAACTTTGTCAAACATCTTATCAGAGGAAAGTTTTTCTTTCTCCACTTACTTTGGCTCTTATTAACTTCCCTCTTTCCTTCCTTATCTGCTTTATCTCAGAAATTTCTGCTGAATGCTATATTTCAGACAGGTAGGAAGAAGCTCAACTAGGTGCCATATTACAAACAGGCGGTCCACAACATGGGGACACCTGACTTACAGACGAACCCCTAGTTACAGACGAACCCCTAGTTACAGACGGACCCCTCTGCCCCCTGTGACCTCTGAAGCTTTCTGGATGCTTTACTTTGGTCCCAGGCGGTAATGAAATTGTAAGGTGTCTGTAATTAAATTTTACGGATACAATACAACTTTATTGATCCCCTGAGGGGAAATTATTTTGTACATGGTGGTCTATCCTTGTTCCCATAACAGCACATAATTTTGATAATCCAATTGTCACTGGGACAAAAAAATGTTTTGTCTGGAGCTATAAAATCTACAGTTCTGATTTACATACAAATTCAACTTAAGAGCAAACCTAAAGAACCTAACTTGTACGTAACCTCGGAACTGCCTGTAGTAAGTGTTGGGGCCCAGAGCTGCTGGGGGGGCCCGAAGGGTGTGTCACACTCCACAGGATACACAGCAACAGAACACAGGAACGGACCTCGGGATAAGGGCCGCAGGATACAGACCACAGGATACCCTGGAACGGACCACAGGATACACAGGAACGGATCACAGGAAAGGACCTCAGGATACGGACCACAGGATACACTGGAATGGACCACAGGATACACAACCTGGAACGCAGGGTACACGGGAACACGCTGGAGACACACAGGAGGCTTTCAGTTCAGGGGGAATGACTTTAAGATCCGGCGGGGAATGCTGGGAGCCGCCGGATTATATAGCAGAGCCGGAAATGCCAGTGCCACGCCGCCACGGAGAGGGGCATGGTTGTGCCCGCGATCTGTGACATGGATCAGGGGGCACCTATGACAGGCTGTAAATGGGAAATACAGGCTTTATATAAAATAACCTTGAGGGGACTGTTTGGGATGGTAAACTAGGGAATATTTTAGGGAACAGTGGACTGTTTTAGTTTCTGAATTTTTTATGTTGCCATGTGAGTTCACTGCAAAGGGGCCCACTGAGGCTCTGTCACCCAGGCGTCTACTGAGACCTAGAGGTGACCCTGCCTATAGTAGTCTATGCAGAGGGGAGGAGAAAGGAGTGAGCCACAGCAGCTAGGCCTCATCTTTCCGTAAGCTTGAAATACAGACTGTAGAGAGAAATTTACTAATAAATTAAGATTACAAGGCATATAGGGGCAGATTTACTTACCCGGTCCTGTCGCGATCCCGCGGTGTGTTGTCCGACGAGGATTCGGGTCTGCAGCTATTCACGAAGATCGTGCATCCAATTTCTTGCATGTGTCGCTTCTGCGCTGAGATCCGCCGGCATTCACCTTCTTCTTCCTGGTGCATGTGAGTGCTGATCATGCAACACAATTCCGTTTTTAAATTCCACGGTTTGTACGAATCCGTCGAGTTGTCCGACGGCCACGCCCCAGATTCCTGTAGCATGCAAGCAAGCGCTGATGCGCTGCAATCCGATCGCGTGCGCCAAAAAGCCGGGGCAATTCAGGGCAAAATGGAAAAATTTGCGATCCGCGGACCCTTGGTAAATGAGCCCCATAATGTCACAACTCCTGATGTACACACAGTCTGGTAAAGAGGTTTCTTTAAGGTTTTTGGAAGGCTGCGCTACGCTTTGTATTCAGTTATTTGAGTGCCTTTGACCTGGAGAGGTCATGTCAATATAGAGATAAATAAATTCAGAACTTCAAGTTATTTTTAGCATGTAGCACCCTCTACGAAGAGACGTAGGTACTTCACCAAGTTATTTCTTGACTGTAGAAACTCAGGATCACGGCACCTGTTATTTTTGGATAATCATTACCCTCTTGGAAATAATACTAGGTCTACTGGCAAATGAGGTTTAATGTGGATAAATGTAAGGTTATGCACCTGGGGGCCAATAATCCAAAGGCAAAATATGTCCTTGGGGGAGTAAATCTGGGAGAGTCTCTTGTTGAGAAGGACCTGGGTGACTAGTAGATCATAAATTGGGTAACAGCATGCAATGTCAATCAGCTGCCTCTAAAGCTAGTAGGATCATGTCATGTATCAAAAGTGGAATGGACTCTCGTGATAGGGATGTAATATTACCACTGTACAAGGCATTGGTTCGGCCTCACCTGGAATATGCTGTCCAGTTCTGGGCACCGGTCCATAAAAAGGAAGCCCTGGAGCTGGAGAGGGTTCAACGTAGAGCCACAAAAATGATAAGGGGTATGGAGGGTCTTAGTTATGAGGAAAGGTTAGAACAACTAGATTTATTTAGTCTGGAAAAGAGACGACTACGAGGGGACATGATTAATTTTATATAAATATATGAATGGTCCATACAAAAAATATGGAGGTAAGTTGTTTTAGATTAAATCAAATCAAAAGACGAGGGGGCACTGTCTCCATCTGGAGAAAACAAGGTTTAATCACCGGGGACGACAGGGCTTTTTTACTATGAGAACTGTCAATCTGTGGAATAGCCTGCCTCAGGCGCTGGTCACAGCAGGGACAGCAGAGAGCTCCAAGAAGGGTCTAGATGCCTTTTACACCTAAATAACATTGATGGTTATGTTATATAGAATTGTTTCCCCTAAATCCCTTCCTCATCCAATCCCTTCCCTTCCTTGGTTGAACTTGATGGACAAGTGTCTTTTTTCAACCGCATAAACTATGAAACTGGTAAGAACTGGTGGTCAAACCTGGCAATAAGTATTCAATTTCCCTGCGGTGCCTCCACAGGACAGATGAAGTATTGCAATGCACATTCAGATCAAAGGGGTTGTCTGTGTAATGATGGACAAGACTCCCCGAATTGTAGCCTCTCCAAACTCAGATGGTTGAGGATGCAGACTCTTTTAACTGGGTCCTGCTGCACCCGCTACACCCTCTCAAGGGATGCCCATGTCCCCGTGTCGCGCTCCACTCCCTGCACTAGGGTAAGGGATATACTTGGAGCGTTCATTTGCTATCCATTAGTTAAGCAGTTTCCCATAGATATAATTTCCCTATGTGTCACATTGTTCTAGGAATGGCTTCCAAATAGAAAGAATAGACATTCTCCTTTAAAAAGAAAAAAAAATATGCTAATGATGACAGTGGTGATGATGGCAGCGGCGGGGGGAGGGATAATTTGGTGGCGGTGGCAGTTTCCTGCATGCTGGTGACGTCGGATTAGCTGGGCCCATTATCTAAGTGATAGAGGACGGGAGCGGCGGATACAATCCAACATCTGCACATACAAAGGAGATACTTCCGGCCAATCAGCATCTGCGGACACAAAGACCATGCATCGCTGATTGTCCTCCACACATTATATTTCTCACAGTCCTGCTCATAGACACTCTCAGATACATCCACAGCTCATAGACTCATTCTGCATTACTAGTTATATGACTTTATTGGAAAGCTCAGTGGCCCCCAGTAATGGCTATGTAGCTAGTAATGATCAATCTGTCCCCATCTCATGAAGTGTAAATGATGACACTGATGATGAAGATGGTGGGGAAGCATAATTTGGTTGCACTGTCCTGGTGACAATGTATTAGCTGGACATGGAGCCATCTTCTTTGTCAATAAGTGGTGTCAAGCTGTCTGCTTCAGCCAAGGACCACCCACTTGACAATTAGCATAGTGCGTACCAAAACTGATGGCAGTGATTCATTAGTAATGGTGGACTAACAAGCTTGTGTGCATGGGCGGCCTCTTGATTCCCCCCCAATGGCAGGAGGAAATAAGGATTGGGCAGGTAGGTTACAATTGTCTCATCTGTTTCGTCTTTTTTCCATCCAAGGCACATGCACCCTTCGGCCACAACACCCACCTGACTGTAGAAAGCCTAGTAAATGTATTCTTACCAAAAGTGATGCCGCTGACCCTCTTGTGTGTACGGGTGGCCTCTCAATTCTCAGGAGCGGATACGGTAAGGATTGGGCAGGTAGATTACAATTGTCGGATCCATTTAATTTTTTTCCATCCAAGGCACATGCACCACTCGGCCAGGCCGCCTCATGGTAGAAGATCGGGGGGCAGGTCGTCGTTACGACGGATTCGGACAACACGCGGTATTTATCATTTAAAATTGCATCGAAAGCCAAGCACTTACATGCACCAGGAAGACGGATCTCGGGCATGTGATTTTCATATTTTGCTACATGACTGTATTATTTCACCCTGTGTGGTGCATACTGCAACTGGAACTGTACCATGACGGTTTTATTTAGTAATTTTCTGTGTGGGGCTGAAGATTTTGTGTGTTTTGTGAAAAATCTTTAAAAAAATTAAGAAATATCGGTACCAAAAATGATGCCACTGACCAACTTTTGCGAAAGGGTAGCCTCTTAATTCTCCCCCTATGGCAGCAGGAGATAAGGATTGGGCAGATAAATTGGAATTGTCCCATCCGTTTTGTTTATTTTGCATTTTGCATTGGGGTATTGTCTTGATTCTCCCCCTTTTCCAGGAAGAAATAAGGATTGGGCAGGTAGATTACAATTATCCGTTTCATCTTTTTTCCATCCAAGGCACATGCACCCCTGGGCCAGGACAAGGGTGCATGTGTATAGGGGGTTAGGCATGACATCTGTTAGCTATCATATGTGTTTGGCCAGCTTAATTCCCATCTGCACATGTGTATAGGTAGATGTATAAATTAGGAGGGTTAAATTGGAGCACCAAGCAAGACTGCTGAGGATATGTGAATAATGAAGGGCAGCACAAGCACCACAGACTACCCAATGTTGTTATTAGTGCTCCCCGAGGTCCTAGCCTCACTATACAGATAGACCCTGAATACATCAATGGTAAAGACCCAGGACCCTCTTTAAGGTCACATTTGCATACATTAGTCCCATATTTAACCTTATACAATGATATCATATGAATTCTTCCATTTACAAGCAGAACATTCAGATAATCCAGCAGAACGGCTCTGGGAATTTTTCTGTTTTGCATGGTTTTTATAGATATGTCCAGCGGGTGTTAAAAAACGCTTTCTATAAGGGTAAGCAAGCAGCGCAGATCACTTTGTTATGCATCATTATTACCCTCACCATAAGCAGCTGTCTAAAAGAATATCTGTCTTCTCAGCTCAAAAGAGGCCAGATCTTTCTTCTGTCATGTACAGCATAGTTCTGTACATATTAACTGGCCCATGTGATCTCCTAAACTCGAAAATAGCATCTTCCTCTGTTACCGGAGCGTCAAAATACAGAAAGAAAAATGCTAATTTATATAACAAAATCTTATGCCCTGTTCTCATTATCAACATTTCTAAGCAGCAAAGAAAACTTTCTTCTTAGGCATTTTATATCCGGTTATATTCTATCTATATTGGGTATTCACATTTTAGAGGAAGCTGATGACTTTGTAGGAAGTTCTATTGGTCGTGGAGAGAATAAGTGGTGGATGGTGGTGGGACTACTGGCTCTCATGTTCTGTAATGGTGCAGGTGAGTAGGCACAGGTAGATGGTACTTGCAAAAAAGTGGAACAGCTACAAATATTTCAATTTATAGATAGTAAAATAGGGACCTATAAATTCCATTCAGACTGTTCTCAGTCCCATACACAAACCTGACCGAAACCAAGGGAGTCTGTCCAGTTAGTGGTAGGGTTCCCATTTCCAATGGGTTCATGTCTAAATTTGATCCATTGCTTGTGTGCTATACCTCGGAATATGCTTGCAGAACCAGCCTCCTTTCTCTACTAACTCTTACCCATACAATTCCCCTATGTTCCTTTTTGTCATGCTTAGTATGTTATTGTTGCCTTAAGATACCCATGTTGGACTTTACCCAGAAGAGAAGGACCAAATCGGCTGCCATTGCTTATCATCCAGGACTATAACTTGTGGAGGTTTTTTATTGAAACTTATCCAACACATTTTCCATTTTTAACATTGAAGACAAACCCCAAGAAACATGTCCCCCCTCCCATCCTCCAACCCCTCTTCATAACCCTCCCCCCTAATCGCCAGTGCAATCCTGTATGAGTCCTTCATTTGGCCTCCTAACAAGGAGGAAAGTCCATTCAAGGTATTGTTTTTATCCGTGTTCAGATATTGCAGAGTACCATCTTATTTAGTTCAATTACCTCAGACATGCACCACTCATTCCGACATGGGACACCACCGAACCTATTTGCGCAATTTCCCATAACCATAGTCCGGCTACCTCAAGAGGGCAGGGGGCTCATCAAGAACCTGGAGGGGAGACCTGGTGTAGCAATCCAAGGACCCCACACGGCATCAAACTTTTTCATAGCCTTTCTTTTTTTATACACTCCCTTTTCTAGTCTAATTACTTCATTAAGGCGCTCCTTCAGCTCTTTAATAGTGGGAGGAAGCGGTTGGATCCACTTGAACGCAATTAATTTACGTGCCTGGTAAAGTATACGAGACATGCCTATGACATGGGGCGTGATGGTTATATCATCCTCCAGCAATCCCATCAGGCAGATCCGTGGGGATATCTCCAATCGTATTGAGTATACCTTAAAGATAACATCCAGCACTTTCTTCCAATACCCACCTAATTGTATGCATTCCCAATACATGTGCATGAAGTTTGCCTCAGGCATGTTGCACTTGTGGAGGTTTTTAGTGGATAACTTCTACTTCCTGTACTTAGCAGAAACAACGGTGGACAAGTGGACGGTTCTGCCCCATCCCGTTTGGCGTTACACTCAACAATTCCCTTCTTTCTTCTAATTTTTACCAGAAACTCTACTGGCAGTGCTGGACACTTCTGACATATATGATACTGACTCATCAGGGCTCATTAACTAAGGGTCGCGGATCGCACTTTCATTGCACTGTTCACCTTTTTCGGGGATTATACGGCTAGCACAGGTATTTAATCCTTGTGTGGCGCAGCTGCACTGGCTTCCATGTGACACAAATTAGGGGGTGTGCCATTGGACAGGGTGACTGATTCGGACTGAGCGCGGTATTTAACTTTCAAATTGTGTCGCAATCCTAAGTACTTACATGCACCACTTAAAAGATGGTGAACTCTGTTGGACCTGAGCGGGGAAACGACACATGTACAATATATCGGGTTAACGATCTTACTGAATTCCATCGGGAATGTAAGTAAAAGTGCCCCATACTGTCTCAAACATGTGTACTCATATCAGGGCCTCCACTTGGACTGGCAAATGCTGGGCTCCCTCCATGCTACCATTAGATTCTAATCTTATGTTGGGATGTACTGTAGGAGTATAAGCTTAAGACTATCACAGGCCGGAGCTGTAAAAAGATTCTGGGGCAGATTTACTTACCCGGTAGTGCACCCGATGTCCACCAGGTGTTGCTGCTGCGCTGAATTCCGTCGGAGTTCACTGAAGTTCACCAAGCTATTCCCGGGTGCAGGTAAGCACGTGTCAAGCGACACTTTTTTTAAAAAAAATACGGCGTTTTTTCCGAATCCGTCGGGTTTTCGACTTTGTAGGAAGTTCTATTGGTTGTGGAAAGAATAAGATGAGGATGGTAGTGGGACTGGCCCTCATGTTCCGCAAGGGAGCAGGTGAGTAGGCACAGTAAAAAAGTGGAACAGCTACAATTCAATTTATAGTAAAATAGGGACCTATAATTTCCATTCAGACTGTTCTCATACCAAGGGAGTCTGTCCAGTTAGTGGTAGGATTACCATTTCCAGTGGGCTCATGTCTAAATTTCCCAGGGCTGTCTCTGAAAGCCGGATGGTACCTGCTGAAAGCTGGAAGTGGTGACCCAGTGATCCATTGCTTGTGTGCTCAGAATACACTGGTTGCACAGAACCCTCCTCCTTTGTCTACTAACTCTTACCCTTCCAATTCCCCTATGTTCCTTTTTGTCATGCTTAGTTTGTTATTGTTGCCTTAAGATACCCATGTTGGATTTTAATCAGAAGAGATGGTCCAGATCGGCTGCCATCACTTATCATCCAGGACTATGGGGCACATTTACTTACCCGGTCCCTGCGCGATCCCTTATCCGGACTGTCCGACGAGGATGAACTCTGCCGCGATTCATGAAAATCCTGTGCCCGATATCTTGCATGTGTTGCTTCCCCGCTCAGGTCCGCCGGAGTTCACCTTTTTCTTCCCGGTGCATGTAAGTGCTTGGCTTGCGACACAATTTTGAAGTTAAATCCCACGGTTTGTCCGAATCTGTCGGATTCTCTGACGGCCCGCCTCCCGATTTGTGTCACATGACAGTCAGCGCAATTGCGGCAAAATTCAGTTTGTGCGACAAAAAACCCTTTTAAATACCTGTCCCAGCGGTGCCGAAAGGAAATCGACGGGATGTCCGACAAAGTGCGGTCCGCGGGACCCTTAGTAAATGAGCCCCTATAACTTGTGGAGGTTTGGAGTTACATTCAACACCTCCCTTCTTTCTTCTAATTTTTACCAGAATATGCAGTGGCAGTGCTGGACACTTGGACCTGTCAGACATAGATATACTGACTGATACTGTTTCAAACATGTGTGCTCATATCAGGGCCTCTGACTGGCAAATACTGTGCCCCTTCCATGTGACCATTAGATTCAGATCTTATGTTTGCGATGTTCTGTAGTAGTATAAGTTTACGACTATCACGGGTCCGGAGCTGTAAAAAGATTCTGGCTTTCCTGATGGTCTACAGTTTTTAAATGATCTAATGTTTAGTGCAGAAAAACAGTAATATAACAAAACCTGTTGCACAGAAACTATAACATAACATATGGGGGCAACACCTAAACCATTCTGACTAAAATATACAGCACCAAAACCAATATTACTATATAGATACAGCAGCGGAACCAACCTTACTACATGGACTTGTTATAAGAACTATAGAGAAATACAGGCGGTCCCCTACTTAAGAACACCCGACTTACAGACGACCCCTAGTTACAAACGGACCTCTGGTATTTGGCAATTTTCTGTACTTTAGCCCTAGGTTACAATGACCAGCTGTAACAGTTATTAAAGGCGTCTGTAATGAAGCTTTATTGTTAATCCTGGTTCTGATGACAACCCAACATTTTTAAAATGAAATTGCCACAGAGACCAAAAAAATTTGTCTGGACTTACAATGATAAAGTATACAGTTCCGACTTGCATACAAATTCAACTTAAGAACAGACCTACAGAACCTATCTTGTACGTAACCCGGGGACTGTCTGTAGTCTATATAGAGACTATAGACTAAACTATAGAAACTGGTCCCTTCCCTGGTGCATATGAGACCTACTGGAACTCATGCCTTCATGCTAAGCACTATTGTTTTTGTTTTTTTTTTTTGTTTCCATGTGCATGTGCAAGTGTGGTGACATCACTTCCAGTGGGCCATCACTTTTGCACTTGTGACTGCTTATGCCAGAGATTCACTCATCACTTATGGAAGGCTTACCACTAAAATTCCACCCGGAACCGAAAGTAGAAGTAACACATCAATGGTAGATCAAGACCCAAGGGCTACATTTTCCTTATTCTTTTATTTCACATCTCCAGCTAAACTTGGAAAACCCCTTTAAGCGTTTGCCGCGCAGTTCTTAGGGAAGTTCATCTCCCACGTCTATATTGATCCCAGGACATTTCTGTACATTCCTGATTACAACAATGAAAGATCCCTCATTAGATGAAAGACAATGCCATAAAATGCTATTGATGCGGCTCTCGCAGCTGGAGCCACAGGCAGCCCAAGCAGAAATCTCTTCTATTTTCATCGCTGTAATAACAATAACCAGATTTGTGATTATATTTTGTGGTCCACAATGGAAATCTGAATCAAATATAATTTTTGTGTCACAGGATGATATTTTGCAATGTACATAATATTTTGCACATTGGGACATAGACGTTGGTTTTGTGTGAAAGTTTTATTTTTTACTTCATTCAGGAAAATTCAATTTACAAAATGCATTTTTACTACAATATTTACTCTTCACCAATGACACCCCATACTTTCCTGGTGACTCCCTAAGCACATAGTGACATGATACAGACATAGTGAAACATGCCATAGGTCTGAGTCACAGGTACAGGACAAGGTCATCAGACTAACCAAAAGTCATAACAATCATCATTAAAGAATCCCTCAAAAAAAGATTCAACATTAGAGTCAAGTTCTCATGTTCTCACATTCAGGATTTCTTGGAGTGAGACATGGACTCCTCTCCTAGTGTCATGAGTAGGGCCGGCACAAGGACTGGGCATACCCGGGCAAGTGCCAGGGCCCAGGGCTGCTGGGGGTGGGGGGGGGGCACAGAAGGCTGTACGTAAGGATTCCATTTGGGTTGAGAGGGGCTATTTTTAATGAATCCATAGGGGTAATGGGGCCATATATAAAATACCCATGAGGGGGCTGTATATAAAATACCCATGAGGGGGCTGTATATAAAATAACCTTTAGGGGGCTGTTTGATATGATAAACTAGGGAATATTTTAGGGAACAGGATACTGGTTTAGTTTCTGAATTTTTAATGCCTCCAGGTGAGTTGACTGCAAAGGGGCCCCCAGAGGCTCTGTAGCCCAGGGGCCTACTGTAACCTAGAGCTGACCCTGGTCATGAGAAATCTCCTTCTGGATGTCAGGCTTCAGGGGTAGTGGACCCACTGGACCACCGCCAACGATGATGTAAGCCGACACCTGGGACCGAAGTCTAAGTGGTACCCGGTTTTCACCAGAGCCCGCCGCAAAGCCGGTTGGACTTGCTGCGACGTGGTACCGCCAGGTCGTTCCACAGATGCGACCCTGTCTGGGGTGGCAGCCAAGTCGAGGTACAAGATCGTCAGGCGAACTTTGTCGGGGACAGGCAGGAGGTCGGCACAGGCAGCACAGGATCAACGTCAGGAACAAAGCAGGAGGTCAGGCTGAACAGAATCAGAGTCAAACACAGAATTGGGGTTACAACAGGAAATCCAAACACTAGCGCAAGGCAGGGACAGAAGCTTTCTCAATGGCATGAGCACAAAGATCAAAGATCTGTCGGGGAATGCTGAAAGAGGCCAGCTTTTATTGAAATCCAGGAAATGGCCAGTGCCAATCAGCGGTGCGCTGGCCCTTTAAATCTACAAGCGCTGGCCCTTTAAATCTACAAGCGCGTGGTGTCGGCGGGTAGCGAGGGGCACAGGTGAGCCCGCAACCCGCGATAAAGGACACTGGACTGAATAAAAAAACATTTTGTCCCTAGAAAGCAGGGGTGTAACCACAGCGGTAGCCGCCGTAGCAGCTAATATGGGGCCCGCAGTGTCAGGGGGCCCCATCATTCAACCTGACACTAAAAGTCATGAGCACTGGGCATACCCGGGCAAGTGCCCGGGCCCAGGGCCGCTGGGGGTGGGGGCCACATAAGGCTGTACATAAGGAATCCATTTGGGTTGAGAGGGGCTGTTTCTAATGAATCCAAAGGGGTAATGGGGCCGTATATAAAATAATCATAAGGTTGCTGTATATAAAATACCCATGAGGGGGCTGTATATAATATAACCTTTAGGGGGCTGTTTGGTATGATAAACTAGGGCAGTGGTGGTGAACCTATGGCACAAGTGCCAGAGGCGGCACTCAGAGCCCTTTCTGTGGGCACCCGGGCCATCGCCCCAGCACATCACACACGACTCTTCCTGCAGTTCCAAGCAACTTAAAAGATGCGGCTTTCAGTCATATTTTGATACTATCTTTGCTACTTGGGACTGTAGGAAGAGGGAGAATGAGTAGACAGGGCCGAATTATCTTTGGAGGACCTCCTGCTGGCCCCACGAATCTCTGTGTACAGACGACAAATCTGCGGCAACTGTGTGATGCCATCATGTCAATATGGACCGAAATCTCTGAGGAGCTTCCAGCACCTTGTTGTATCTATGCCATGAAGAATTGAGGCAGTTCTGAAGGCAAAAGGGGGTCACCTTTTGCCTTCAGAACTGCCTCAATTCTTTGTGGCTATCGAACACAAGGTGCTGGAAGCTCCTCAGAGATTTTGGTCCATAGACATGATGGCATCACACAGTTGCCGCAGATTTGTCGGCTGCACATCCATGATGCGAATCTCCCGTTCCACACAATCCCAAAGATGCTCTATTGGATTGAGATCTGGTGACTGTGGAGGCCATTTGAGTACAGTGACCTCATTGTCATGTCAAGAAACCAGTCTGAGATGATTCCAGTTTTATGACATGGCGCATATCCGTGAAAGTAGCCATCAGATGTTACAGGGTACATTGTGGCCATAAAGGGATGGACATGGTCAGCAACAATACTCAGGTAGGCTGTGGCGTTGCAACGATGCTCAATTGGTACCAAGGGCCCAAAGAGTGCCAAGAAAATATTCCCCACACATGACACCAACCACCACAGCCTGCTGAACCGTTGATACAAGGCAGGATGGATCCATGTTTCATGTTGTTGACGCCAAATTCTGACCTACATCCGAATGTCGCAGCAGAAATCGAGACTCATCAGACCAGCAACGTTTTTCCAATCTTCTACTGTCCAATTAGAGCTTGTGGCAAATTGTAGCCTCAGTTTCCTGTTCTTAGCTGAAAGAAGTGGCACCCGGTGTGGTCTTCTGCTGTGTAGCCCATCTGCCTCAAAGTTCGACGTACTGTGCGTTCAGAGATGCTCTTCTGCCTACCTTGGTTGTAAAAGGGTGGCAATTTGAGTCACTGTTGCCTTTCTATCAGCTCGAAACCAGTTGCCCATTCTCCTCTGACCTCTGGCATCAACAAGGCATTTCCGCCCACAGAAACTGCCGCTCACTGGATGTTTTTTCTTTTCGGACCATTCTCTGTAAACCCTAGAGATGGTTGTGCGTAAAAATCCCAGTAGAGATCAGCAGTTTCTGAAATACTCAGACCAGCCCTTTCGCACCAACAACCATGCCACGTTCAAAGGCCTCAAATCACCTTCTTTCCCCATACTGATGCTCGGTTTGAACTGCAGGAGATGTTTGACCATGTCTACATGCCTAAATGCACTGAGTTGCCGCCATGTGATTGGCTGATTAGAAATTAAGTGTTAACGAGCAGTTGGACAGGTGTACCTAATAAAGTGGCCGGCGAGTGTATATGGGGACAGGTTCCTCAAGTAAAATAAGATCCACTGAGCTTTTCAAAAAGGCAGCTCTTTACATTAGATTTTTGGCTGTGGGATGTTGCTGGCACCGGTCAATGTTACCTTCTGTCTGGTTGTAACTCAACACGAGTAGCAGAGCTACTGACACTGCTATAAGTGGGTGGGGCTACAAAGGGGGCAGAGCTAAGTGAAAGAAGCGGTTAAGCTAGAGCTGTATTGGACTGAGCTGTGAGATGGGGAATGTGGCTATTGAGTGGAGTAGTGGCATCAGCACCAACAACAGCACGTGTCAACAGCTGATACCCGCCACGTACAGAGAGGGCCGTCCATACTCCCTTCACAACCGGCTACAGGTTTTGGAAATTGTGTAGAGGTTGCAGGTTTAGGGTAGAATAATTAAAATGGAAGATACTCTGAGTACGGAATCACATTTAGTGTGTGTCAGTCGCATCAGTGGCCACGAGATAACACATGAGGTACGATACAGTCATTAAAGCCTGTGACGGCCTCAACCTGGACTGCTGTGACTTACACGTGGAATCCTATGGAGTGAGAATAATTGAGTAGATGGGTGTAAAGGTCTTATCCAGTTATGCTCGACTCCGCCCTGTCCATAGGAATATACAGCGCAGCGCACCGTACACGTAGAAATATAAGACATGTCCTATCTTTCTACGGACTACGGAGCGGTACGGTGCCGTACATGTGCTGCTCCGTACCGCTCCCATACAGGGCCGTGAGCCCATATAGAAGTGTATGGGGGACGTATATAGGCCGTATATACGTCCCCCATACATGTGTGTGAATGCGCCTTATACTGGGAAACCCAATGGGGGCCGGGGATGGTGAGAAGAAGGAAGGAGGAGTTACACGTTTTGCTTCGGTTCCCGTTTCACGCTGCTTTGTGACTCTCCCATTAGTGGTGGGAAGTGTCAGAGGTCATGTGGTTGCTGAGTCCATCAATGGTCACAGAAGTTTGTTTGGATCCGTCCTCTATTAGGTTTCCCTTATATAACTGGAAAGCCCCTTTAAGCCTTTAAACGCCATGGCCAGAAAGTTTTGGTCTGGAGAAATTTTTTAAGAGACTGCCAGCCCACTATATAATATCAGTAATAAAAATATATGTATTAGGAAGGGAGTTATAACAAAACCATTACAATAAAACCAGCACAGTGACCCTTCTTACCTCGCTGCACCTTCTTTACCTCTGTGATAAATAGTTGACACACCATTGACCGCCCTGTTATCTGTGTGTATTCAGAACTGATTTGGCTCATGGGTGAAGTAAAAATATCTGAAGCAGAATTATAAATGGTATCGGAGAACCAAGTATATTAAAGGTTGTTGTAAATTGGCCAAGTCTCAGCTATTCGGGAAGTCAGGTGATGTGTGTATGGGAATAACAGCACTGGCAAAACACCCAAATCCTAGTCATCGGGCCTGTCAAATAAGTGTATGGAGGGCACAGGTCGGCTACAGGTTTCAGTAGGCCCCTTTGCAATCGCGGCATTAAAATTTCAGGAAAACTAAAACAGTCTCCTGTCCCCTAGTTTATCAACTAAAAACCCCACGTACTCCATGGGATTCATGTATGTGGGCCCCCCAGGAGTTCTGGACTCTGGCACCAATAATAATAATCCTTTATTTATATAGCGCACAGATTACGCGTTGCACAGATTGAGATAGTCACTGTCCCAAGGGGGTCACAACTCTAATCAACCTACCAGTTATGTTTGGAGTGTGGGAAGAAAACTGAGGACCCGGAAGAAAACCCACGCAAACCAAACCTTTTGTCCAGTATGCCCAGTGCTGGCGTGGCAGTGGGTGTGGTGAACTACCTGATGGTACATGAGTACAAACAATCTATTGAAAACGCATTATGTGATAGGCGAGAAACCTCGTTCAATTGGATTTATTTGAATAAAGCAATACAGAGAATTGTGAACGCAGCCATGAAGGAGAGCCTGTCTCACGAGGGTTAACCCACTCTACTAATAGCCCCCTGGATGAAAGGACTTTATAGAACCCCCTCTTATGTGAAATCTCACCTGTTTACCACATTAAAATCTCTCCCAAAGTCAGACAATATGACTCTTCCTTGCCCATTTTCACAGGTCGTTAGAGGTTGAGGGGGAGGGTCAATTCAGAAGCCCTATGTCTTTTTTATGACATGGAAAAAGCTTTTTTGGTCATTAAGGATACAGATGTCATCTTTCGGTATCACCAACCCTTACATAACCACGACATATTGCAATGCAAGCAGGCAAGATAAAATACAGTTTCCACCTAATTTTCTATGGCCTGATGTCTGGTGCTGTATGAATTTGGTTGCGGTCATATTTGGAGAAGCTTTTTTATTGGAAATGTGTGAGATTCACCATAATAGGAATTTACCTAGTTTTCGGATCATAAGGCGCACACAAAAATCCTGTGATTGACTATAGTCCATTAATAAGGACTATAGTCCAGGAGCCTTATGTATGACCCAGTTACTTACAGACAACAGCGGCCTTGAACTGTGCACGGTCTGCACCTTCTGGTAATTCCGACCTTATATCAGGTGCGCCTTAGAATGGTGCGCTTATATAGGAACCTAGACATTTAGCAGATTTTCTGTGCGCCTTATACTCGGTGGGTTAATAGTAGTTTAAAAAACCTGGGTCACAGGTTCCCTTTAAAATCAGCCCCAAGTGAAACCAGTCTGGTGGCACATTGGGTCCACAATGCACTGCCGTTACACATAATGACATACGTTATTATAGGAACACTCATAAGAATGAATGGAAACTGCACTTGCATGGTCATGTTTCTATTTGCTTTTGAGAAAAACTTGTGTTGGGATCACCTGTTCCCAGATCTCTCAGAAATCTATTGAATCTGTAATTAGCAATAAGCATCTAAAATAACAGACATTCTCTTATTTTATAGCGATGTTTCCTCCTTCCCCCACTCTTTTTGTCAAGGATCATACTGTAGTTTCATTGTGAGGAAGTGGAAAACCATCAGTAATATATGTAATTCTTATGAATTCCTTTTACAGAGAGTTTTCCTCTAGGGGGAGAACAGAGGTTACCTCCCGGCTAACGCCTAATGCTGTACATACAGTGCAGATATGTGTGTGCCATAGGCACCATGCCACACATGAGGCGGCCATAGACAATGGAAGGTCTTCCTATACTGATGCTCAGGTTCCTGATAAGTGTGTGTGATAACACATTTGGACATTACGGTATTTCCTCTTTAGTTCTGCTAACTTCCTACTTTAAATCTGGTCACAGGGCATTAGACAAACACAGAGCAAGTCTTAGGAAGCATTAGATAAGTTTCCGCGTTCATCGAGAACTACCCTCAGGCCTAATTGAAGCTTAGTGTACAGTCACTTTAAGAAATGTTCTACTATGCTATCATCAGTACTACTTATGTTACAACAGGTCCTATGGCAACTTAAAGGAAATCAACTACTCAAAAACAAAAAAACCCTACAACTACTCACCTCCCTCCTCTTCATCTTGATCCCGACACTGTCCTCTGCTAGTCTTCACCCATCAGGATCACCTAGAAAAAAGACTAAGGAATTAGCAGCACAGAACTCAGGGATGAGATGTCCGGTGTTCCGGGATCAGCTAGAAAAGAAGGTTATAATTTGCAGCTAATTGCACGCCCCCGCACCTCCCTCTCCCATTCTGGGAGCATGGTAGAGGGAGAAGATGTCTCACAAGAGGCTTGAATTCACACCTCTCATGTGATGTCAACTATGCTGGGAGAGGGAGTTGCGAGGGCATGGCATAATTAGGTGCTAATTATAACTTATTTCTAGGTGATTCCGGCATGTCAAGACTAGCAATGGACAACGGCCAGAATCAAGATGAAGAGGAGCGGAGGTCAGTATTTGTAGGGTTTTTTTGAGTGGTTGATTTCCTTTTAAGCACTACTCCCACCAGCTCCATGACCTAAGCTCTATGCATCATTTAAAGAGAGTCTACCATTACCCCAAGTGGTATAATAGTTGGCAGCATATTATAGAGAAGTTCCTTTGTTATTTCAAAATACCTTTATAATTTCTGTCCATTATGCCATTTCTGAGATATTCTCATTGTAATCCATATGCTAATTAGGCATTTGGTGCATCAGGATGTGCCCTCAGTCCAGGAAGCGGGTGGGGTGAGATTAGTGGGAGATTAGACTTATGAGGGTGACACTGAAAGAAGAAGGAAGTGGTCCAGGCAGGAACAGCTGAGGACATGCCTCGGGGCACCCATTTTATTAGCATATAAATTGAAATGGGATTATTTGGGAATGACTAAATGGATATCTCCTGACACACTTTCTGAAACAGGGGCTATGGGGTTTAGGATGAGCACTTGTGAGTCCTATTTATAGCCACTTTACAATGTACCTAGCCGTGCTTGCTTATGTAGAGGCCATTTCATTGCCAAGCTGTATTGTCAGCAGAGATTCTAGGCGTCTGACCCTCTGGTGGAGTTTCCGAAGCAGTAAAATACTGGAAAGCCCCTTTAATTCTGTGTCGGACACAGCTGCTAAAGGGCATTTGTCTCCGGCAATGAAGCCTGTTTTACTGGTTATACTCTATAGCTATTGTCACTGTACAATACAGGTGTGTCATGATGGCCCAATGCTGAACTGTTACAATGGACCCTATATTGGGGTTGGGATATTAATATCTTCCATATTACGGTTAGCTATGACAGAATGTGACCTCCTATTGCCAAAACTGTAATTTTTTCGGCAAACAATTTTTCTCTAGAAACCCCTTTTCATAGCTTCTAGTTTCTTAGTGGAACCTAATCAATCAGGACCACCATTACTGGTGAGGAACAAGTTGAAACCCTATCCTTCAAATATTATGATGTCCTATGTATTCCGAAGACCTTTCCATTGGTGGAATTTCTGGAAGTCCCGTAATGACTTCCTAGACCACGTTGTAACCATGACTGTGTTTCGCCCACACCAATCCTGTTAGTCAACTGGTCAGGTGCGAAGTAATTTACTAGAAATCAGCCTTTCATCTATAATGGTAGGAGAGGGGGGAGCGGCTGTCTGAGGATAATGAGTCTTATTATCAAATACATAGGGCAATGTGCTGCAGTCACATGGCCGCCATTCCCAGACTGTATTTACTGTGCTGTGCGCCTTGTTTGTCCTTCGAGGTGACCCACAGATTTATTTAGGACCACATTTGATATCAGACTTGTTTCATGTCAGACTTGAACTTGAAACAAAGGATGGACATGATACATTTAACATGTCGGGTCTGATCTTTCTTTCCCACCATAATCCCTCACAAAATACATAACTCATACCTCCCAATTATGGGCTACAGAAAGAGGGGCAAAAAAGTCTCTTCCCCTTATATTCGAAAACCACGCCGATGCATACCTATTACCTCACCCCACCCAAAAAGACATGATCATACATAAGGCGCAAAAAAAGAGCTGCCAAATGTCTCAAAAATGCACCACAGAGAGACAAAATTATGATACATGTCCCCCAATGACTTCCTGACAGTTCTTGAGGAGAGGAAAGCTACGACAGATAAGATCTTTATCCAGGGGAGGGGGGGGTACAGCAGATCTGACAGTATGTCTAATAGGTGACATATAGCAGAGCGTGTAGTTATGGCTGCGCTAGAAGTGTATATGATGCATCTTATCATCTCTGATCTGTCTTTTCTATGTGTCAGATAATAGTAGAATGTTCAGAAGCTAAATAAAAGTGTATATAAACCTGCACCCTGATAATCTAAGCACAGTGTCAGCACACAGTGATCATAATTTGCTCTGCGAGTCCCTGTCCACACTCTGGAATTTTACACTGACCATCAACTGAGTGATAGGGTGTTAAAACAGTATTTTGTAAAATTGCAAAGTAAGGGCTTAAAATATGTATCCTGTCCTTCACCCCACTGTGGCCCTGTTCTACACCTACTTATGTGGCCTCTGTCTCAATCCTTCTCTACTGTGGCCCTCTGTCCTCAATCTCCAATCATACTATCTCTCTCTATCCTCCTCATACTATGGCCCTCTGTCCTCCATCCCCAACATTACTGTGGCCTCTGTCCTCCACCTTCCACATACTGTGACCTCCTGTCCCCTATCCTCCTCTTACTGTGCCCCACTGTCCTCCATCCCCTCATTACTGTGGCCTCCTGTCCTCTACCCCCCTCATACTGTGGCCCTCTGCCCTCCACATTCCACATACTGTGGCCTCCTGTCCCCTATCCTCCTCTTACTGTGGCCCTCTCTCCTCCACATACTGTGGCCTCCTGTCCCCTATCCTCCTCTTACTGTGGCCCTTCTTCTCCTTCTGCCAGGCTCTGAATGTGACTCGGAGGGGGAGGAAGCCAAGCGAGGGGATGTAGTAAAGAGGAGCAGTTTGTGGAGGAGGTAGCAGGGAGCTGACCCCCCTTGTAAATAAATGGTACATTTACTGTAGGTCTGTATATATAATTCATGGATGTATATGGTACTTGTTTGTATGTGATTGTAACTCACACATGCACGAATAATATATGCTTTTTTTTTTCAAGGTGAAGGGAGGGCCCTGAACTCTTTGTAATGCCCTGTTATCCGCATTCTGGCTGTACTTGTGGATCGGTTGTAAACACATAGTAAAGTGGACTGGAAAAAGCCGAGTGACTCATTAGCCAGCTTCCGTATTCTATACAGACTGTAAATACGAGTTAGGCCATGCACAAGAACTTATGTGGCAGCCCTATGCTTGCGTACTAATGGAGGAGGTAGCATACTGCCTTCATAGAAGTGATTTGTGCATGGCACGGTACGGTACGGTCAGCATGCTCCATCTTTCGCGGTCAACTTCATGTGGGGGGGCGAGGAAGCGTTCCCCCCCACTTCTCCAGCCGTCTGTTTACTACGCCCAGGTCTTGGCCCGGCGTAGCATACATTAGTGTGCATGAAGCCTTGAGACAACACTGCCTCGCCAAAATTGTTGGGTTTAGACAAGGTTTTTTTTGGTATGTCCTGGGGTGTATAGCTGTGGTTCATATAATTCATTTACCATATTTTTAGGACTATAGTCAGGCAGCTTATATATGAACCGTTCTATAGACAACAGCTGGCCTTGAACCTAGACATTTTAGCAGGCATTTATTGATGGTGGCCTTAGATATATCCGTAGCGCCTTATAGTCCGAAAATATGGGTAGTATGGGTTTAAAAGACTTTGTAAATGCATTATTACAGAATCCTTCAATTGTACTCTGGCCCGCCCCGTTACCTATCTAAATATCATGGGACCACAATGAATATGAATTGCTTGTTGTTTAGAATGTATATGGTCTGGTTGACCACAAATGAATCTTGCCATGTTATGTACAGGCACAGATTTGGCATTGAATTCACTCCCAGTTTCGTCCCCCTCTATGGCATCACCTTATAACCATACCACACGTTTAAAAAAAAAAAAAAAAAATAAGGAAGATATTGACCACTTTTTACTTACAAAAAAATAAAATGTATTATTCTAATACTAATAATGATATAAATAAATAAATTACAAAAAACAAAAACAAAACCAGCCCTATAGGGTCGTGGTCGGAAGTTGGCCGTTGTGCCAGTATTTAAAATATCACAGGGTGGGGTTTGGGGGGATGTGGTGTGACTGCTACAAATTTTGCATTTGGGATCCAGAAACTTCAAGTGATTCTTCCAAAGTCATTATTCCTCTACCTCCGGGAATGGGTTGCAGTTCTCTAGTAAGGTTGGTAATGTAGCATGGCATCTCTTTACAACCCCATTTTTCCCATTGCTTTCAAAGTTTGTAGGCCACTAAATGGCAAGACGGAAGTAATGAGTCGTTCAAGATCCTTCTCATTCCCCACTAAGTAAATCATATAAAGGTCTTCAGGAAGATGGCGCCAGAGGGGTTATTAAACGCTGCATAAACCTGAGAAGTTAGAGAAAAACAAGGTTAGGAGCCACATCAGAAGCACAAAGCTCATAGACCATTAGATCTGAATCTATAGGTGCCCCTCTTCTCCAAGTGGGTGTATACTTTCAGACATCACCGATTGAGGCGTGTCCAAACTATTAACTCCCAATTGACAAATAACTAATTTCTAGAAGGAATAATATTGGACGCACAGAACAAGAAGCTTACATAAAAAAAATACATAGGGTGACGGTCTGTAGAGGTAGTTTTTGGGTCCATCAATCATTGGATTATAGATCTTGCTAGTTCAAGTTAGAGGCCAATCTGAAAGGATTCAATTAATTCAGAATAAAAACTATAAAAACATACCTTACATACTTGCAAAACATAACCACAGTATCTGGGGAGGAAGTAATGTGAGAAAAGGCGGCTTATGTGTACAGGGGCCGCTGTCCATCTCAAGCGTTGTGTGCCTTCATCTAGTTGCTTCCACGACATGCCTGCAACAAAGAGAAAGTGATCATCATCCTGCTCATACATTAAGTCATTGCCTTGATCCCTCCATATATACCCACATAATACACCATACCAATATCTAGAACTCACATGTATGAAGAAGCGCTTAGGTATTCAGCCAGCGCTGGGCTGTTGTGGGGAGAGATCCAGTTGTAGAGGTCTTTCAGCAGAACTGGTTCTCCGATAGAAGTCATATAAGAGGCACCTTTCACCATGGCTGGAGAGTATGCTGATAAAGCAATCGCCTTGTGGGTTCCTACTCTGTAGAAGAGTAGATTAGAAGAAAAAAAAAAAATAAGACCCTAAACTGCTAAACCAATAAAAAGACCCTACAATAACCACACTCCTTAATGGGGACGGGGACTCCGATCATCCTTTTCTGCAACCACATGTTCACTTTTTGCTTGAGGACCGATTAACTATGGGCCTTCAACAATTTATAAATTTTAATATTTTTTGTAAATGCACTTTTGGATTACAGAACGACGTGACCGAGTGGTGGTGGGAATATTTTGCATAATAAACCAGGCTCCTTGCCCAACCCTATACCTCGAATAATAGCTCATTAACAGTGCATTCCACCCTGTACCAAAGCATCGTTCATCGTCCCCATTTATTTTGGTCCCTTCTCTGCACGTTCTATTATAAACCTTTCCCCCTTTCTGGAGTCCGCTCTCCTCCTCGGGGCTAAGATGAGTGGGCAAAGGGTTGGGGGGGGGGAGGGGGAGCTCTCTTTAGTTTGCCCCGTTCCCTTCTCCTCCTCATCTCAAAGCCCCATGGAGAGGAGGAAGCAGGACTGCGGGCGAGAACGATGGAAGGGTGAGTCAAGTTGTTTTGTTAAACAGTGAGGAGGCAGCAGGAGCTGGATCGCCCTGGTCTCAGCTCTGCACTTTCATGTGTCCAGTGGAGACCAGGCGGCAGGACAGCATGGGCCATTCTCCCTACCGCCCAGGATGGCGGGACAGCGACCAAAGAAAAAAAGGCACTGTCCCACCAAAGCGTGATCTTATATTGTGGTGCATGGCCATAATGTATTTGGTGCACCATAAGAACAAAATGACCATCAGAATTGTGAAACATTTTGTTGGTGTAATTATTCAATAAAAAAAATTATACAATAAAAGTATCAGGATTCAAAAGCTATGGCCAAAAGTGTGAGTCAAAAAAACTGAATTGTGGCAGCTAAAAAAGAAAGTTATAATTGCCAGCAGAAAGCAAGAACAAGAGACCTTATGCCTAGATGTAAGATATAAAAAGTATCAAAAACATAAACCAAGTATCATTAATAAAATAGGTATTATATTATTATGGCATTGTCACATAGAACAATAGAGAAATTGCACATGGTTGTATTATAAAGATCCAGCCTCCCTGTGGTATCCAGGAAAGGACATTGTGAACAGGCAGTCCTGAGGAGTGCAAAGGCTACAACAAGGCAGGCGAGGTATGGGGCGAGGCCAGGAAACGGCCAGGCCCCATGTACCCACACATCCACAGGAAGTGGAAAATAATACGCAATTAATGGCGTATCAGTCTCTGATAAATCTCCCCATTTAAAGTCTCAACTCCTATAAATCATCCTATGCGTTGCTGGGGAGGGGTCGTGTGTCACAAGGGGATGTTTCCAAAATGTCGTCTTGGCACAGCCGGATTTATGGACGGACCTACAATGCCTAGGAATTTTCAATACATTGCAGTGTAGGATTGTCCAGGTTAAACCTTGGCGAATGCGAGTCAACATATTGGAACACACTGACTATATGCTTCGGGCATGTTTTCTAAAACTAAGCAGTCTCAGGAGGCCAATATGATTGAAAGTTGTTGAACAGGGAGCAATACGTTACTGCTTTAATTTTTGGTTGTCACCTCGCGATAAATAAGGGTTGCAGTTTGGGCACTCGGCCACTAAAAGGTTCGCCATCACTGAACTAGGGAATATTTTAGGGAACAGGAGACTGTTTTAGTTGTTTTAGGTGAGTTGACTGCAAAGGGGCCCCCAGAGGCTCTGTCGCCCAGAGTCCTGCTGAAACCTAGAGCTGACCCTGGTCATGATAAATCTCCCCTTTGGATTCAGGCTTCAGGGGTAGTGGACCCACTGGACCACGCTCAACGATGATAAGCCGACACTGGACCGAGTCTTAAGTGGTACCCGGTTTTCACCAAGCCCGCGCAAAGCGTTGGACTTGCTGCGACGTGGTACCAGCCAGTCGTTCCACAGATCGACCCTGTCTGGGGTGGCAGCCAGTCGAGGTACAAACGTCAGCGAACTTTGTCGGGACAGGCAGGATAGTCGGCACAGGCAGCACAGATCAACGTCAAGGACAAGCGAGGTCAAGGCTGACAGAATCAGAGTCAAACACGAATTGGGGTTACTACAGTAAATCCAACACTAGCCAAGGCAGACAGAGCGTCTCAACTGCATAGCCCAAAGATAAAGATCTGGCGGGGAATGCTTGGAGAGGCCGGCTTTTATTGAAATCCAGGAAATGGGCAGCGGCAATCAGTGGTGCGCTGGCCCTTTAAATCTACAACGCCGGCCCGTGTGCGTCCCCATCTCCTAGGGGCAGCCTGGTCGGGAGCAGGAGCGTGGACAGTTAAGTGGCGCGTGCGTGGTGCTGGCGGGTAGCGAGGGGCACGGGTGAGCCCGCTACCCGCGATAAGGGTCGTGGTGGCACCCGTGATACTGGACTGTATAAAAAAAGCAGGGGTGTAACTACAGGGGTAGCAGCCGTAGCAGCTACTATGGGGCCCGCAGTGTTAGGGGGCCCCATCATTCGACCTGACACTAAAGAATGGAGTATGTGCACCATTATATACATATTACACTGCACATTGTACTGCATAATGAGGCATATTTACTTACTGGAGTTCACAGAAAGTGCATTGTCCATATATAATGCTGCGTGCGGCGATTCACTAAGATCGTGCGCCTGAATCATGAATCTGTCACTTCCCCGCTCAGGTCCCACAGAGTTCACTATTCGCCACACTACTGTACTCGAATACCTTTGCAAGCTGTTTTAGCAATAAAAACATAAACAGTCCGACTAAAGTGCATCGCAAAGCCCTTAGTAAATGTGCCCCAATATGTACATAACATTTTTGTGATGTATATATGCTGTATATCTGTGTATATCTGCTGTATGTGTATATTGTGTATGGTGTGTATATATTGTATGTGTGTATATATGCTGTTTGTCTGTATATGGCACTGTATGTGTTTGTACATGTGACATGTATATGCTCTACATGTGTGCATATGTGTGTAAGGCTGCATTCACATGAAAATTTGCGGCCGGATATATGTCTCCCGTAGACGGTTATGGCCCCAAAGCTAAGTACAGTGAGCACAATGAGTGCTCCTCCTTCTAAGCCATGGCCACATGATAGATAGAGCATGGCCACAAGATATCTTAGGCTTTTCTATGGAGACATGAGGAGTCACTCCTCCTTCTTTCCAGCATACCGCCATACGTGGGTGTGAATGCACCAAAAGAGTTTATAAGTGTGTGTGTATGAGTGAAGAACTGTATGTTTATGTATATAGGTATAGAAATGTGTGTGTGTGTGTATATATGAGCGGGAAGGGGGGCCCCAATTCAGAAATCTGCCCTGCCTCTCCTAGTTATGCCCTTCCTAGAAAGGTCTTAAAGTTTGGTAAATACCAACTGAGATGGCAGAAGTATTGTGTGATACATTGAGAACATGCTTACTGCTTCTATAGAGGGTATATAAGAGGGTATGTAGCCGCCAAGTGCAGCCTATCTAATGCCTTTCACTGATGGTCAGCAAGTGTGACCACTTCTATAAACGCTGAAGTTCTGGTCTGGAGCTTTCAAGTCAAGAAGGAACTACTTCAGCAAGGAATTTGAAGAACCTAGGGTTATTAGGTCATTCCCTAAGTATTTGAAGTCCATTATTCCGAGAATTACGAGGAATAGCATTATACGGGCAGAAGTATGTTGTTAGGGAAACAACCTGATACCAGTGTATCTTTAAATAGAGTAAAGGGGTAAATTATAATTATGGAAATGGTTTTCCTAGGTTGCGGCTCATCCATTCTACTTCAGGTTTTCTGACTTTTTGGAAGCGGCATTTCTCATAGGTCAAGGTACTTCCCAGTCATTTTGCCCAAGTTCGGTTTGTACCTGTTCTCACTTTTAAGGACACTCACTTTTTATTTACCCTAGCCTTCTAGACAATATGAGGAATTTTAATGACACTTATGTATTTTTTTTATTTTTATTGACTGTATGTTTTCTTTTGTCTTCAGGTCTGCTTTCACAGGGTCATTAAGGGTGCAGTCCTCTTATCAGAAGTTTTTTTTTCTGGAAGTCTGCGGGTAAGTGATGGTCATCAGAGTACTCAGAACTGGATATACCTTTCAGTCAAAGAGATAAACAGGTTAGCCCAGAGGGACCCTGGAAACCGGAAGATCTTTCTCATTGCTCCTTGTGGGACCTTCTGACTTGGAGGTTTATGAATTTTTTTTGGAGAGATTGTGAGACAGACCGTGAGGGTTATTTACTAAGGGCCCCGGGGACCGCATTTTTGTCGGACATCCCGACGATTTCCGTTTTGCGCCACTGGGACAGGGATTTAAAAGGGCATTGTGGCACGCAAACAGATTGTGGCGCAATTGCGTCGGCTTTCATGTGACACAAATTGGGGAGGGGGGGGTGACGGACGATCCTACGGATTTGGACAAACCACGGGATTTCACTTAAAAATTGTGTCGCAAGCCAAGCACTTACATGCACTGGGAAGAAGAAGGTGAACTCCGGCGGACCTGAGCGGGGAAGCGACACATGCAGGATATCGGGTGCATGATCTTCATGAATCGCGGCAGAGTGCGGGTAAGTAAATCTACCCCAATATCTTTGTAAAAAAAGACTTTTTCACGAGTGCCCCTTCGACCCATATCCTGGGTTGCAGGCTCTCCCGTGTGCCTTCCTGTGCCCCCAGAGCCTGTCTCTTAGGCAGTGTGCGCGCCTAAGATTTAAAGGGGCAGCGTGCTGATAATTGGCACTGGACGGCCGCCTGCCCTGATAAATTCCCAGCCCCTTCCTGTGTCCGTTGCCGGATCTTTGTGCTTCTATGCCTAAGAGAAAGCTGTGTTCCTTGCCCTTTGCGATTATCCTGATTTTCCATTGTGACCTCGATTCAGTTCCTGAATTTGCTCCTGTGCTGCCTGTCCTGACCTACCACTACATCCCCAACTCCAATCCTGTGCTGCCTGTCCTGTTCTACCGCTACATCCCCAACTCCAATCCTGTGCTGCCTGTCCTGTCCTACAGCTACGTCCCCGACTCCAATCCTGTGCTGCCTGTCTCGACCTACTACCTGTCCCCGATCATGCTTCTGCCTCACAACTTCGTACTACATCTTGGCCGCCACCACAGACAAAGTTGCGCCTGTGGAATGACCTGGTGGTACCACACTGCAGCAAGTCCAACCCGCTTTGCAGCGGGTTCTGGTGAAAACTGGGTACCACTTAGACTCTGCTCCCAGGTGTCGGCTTACGTCATTGTCAGCGGTGGTCCAATGGGTCCACTACCCCTGGTGCCTGGCAGACTAGAAGTTGGAGCAAGAAAAATATGAAAACTTCTCCTGGATAGAAAAATAAAACTCTATGACCTCCTTTTAGACAGCGTCTTATCCCACCAGCGCCCACCATGGACATCTCTACATAATCTCCAGCCCTATAAAGTATCACTTAATTATTTTCACAGCTTAGGGGCAATGCCAACCTAACCCCGTCTCTTACATGTCTAGATATGTGAAAAGTGATGCCAGCACCATCGCTACATTCGCTTCACCTCATCAAGCCTCCTAAGTGCAGAAAAGTTGAGCAGTATTATCAGGATGTCAGTAATCAGAGACAATAATATATCTTCCATGCCGGATCAGTTCATTTCTTGGTCTGATTCCCATTACTGTCATATATGAGGAAAATGCAGTTTGACTCTTCACTGAGAATACAAGTTAAGAATTTTGTGAATTTTCCCTTTTGACATCTCCAGATGTGCCTATGTGAACCGAGCATCCCAACGCATTTCATCTATGTGCCTTTGCCCCCCTTTGCTCAGAGGGAGACAGCTGGAGAAACCATTGAGAGTGAGCTACACTACCAGGGGCGGTGGATTTCCAGTCTCACAATATCTGAGTGCGCTTGGGGTGAGATAGAGTCCTGATACATTGACACTGGGGACAGGATATGGATCATTCATCTTCTCCTTTCTACATGTACTGTCACGTGTACATATTTCCACCAGCTGCTGGAGATAGCTGGCATTCAATATCAATTTATCCAAATTATTCATGCCACCACACTCCAAATATGACCCTATAAGGCCTCCATTTTTTCCATTTGTTTTGCAGATGACACCTTTTTCACCATTTTCTACCTGTAGGTGGTGCTAATCTGAAATTCTCTTCATACTTCTTAAGTAGTAGTGTATTAGCTGCTGACTAGAACGGTGAACAAATATTATTGATCACTTGAGTAGGTGCCTTCTCCACCTACTACAGTCTATCATAAACCCTCTTCACAAGGATAATGGCTCCTTTCCCCAACCCTTTAAGACAGAATGTTTTGTAACAAGAGTCAGGATTGGTCGTTGCCCATCCCCAAAGCTTGTCTCTCTCTTGGCTTCTATCTGGACTTCCATACCTGTTTCCACAAATGAGCAAAGTTGAGGGTGGGCTCCTCCAGAAGGTAAAACGAGAGTTGCAGGGAGGAAACGTAACAGATGTTCTTAGTCCCACCTTGATATTTCTCATTCCACTTAAAGGCGTTTTTACAGGATTTAAGGAGAAATTTTACAGGGAGTCCAATCCCAATACTAATTGGGATTACCTGTCCCCCTATTGTGTTTTTTGACCTCCATCAGAACCACTAATGGGGGCTCCACTACCAATTGTTCTTACAAATCACAATGGTGGGAAATTCATGTTGTGAGTACTGCAAATTTGCGGCCGCATATATATGTCCCCCCCAGACAGCCACCTAATTTACGCCAATTTTTAAAAAGACAGAGATTGACACAGGCCAATGCATAGTTACTTTAAGGTCTGATTTATTGATTTGCTGTAGTTTCAAATTTATTAGATACGGCAAAACATATCATCTGACCAGAGTGGTCCGAAGTCAGGAAAATATGACACTCACATGAGATGAGTCTAGTTTAGTGGTTGCAGGAGTAGTTTCAGAGAAGAAGCCCCTATCTTCTGGTCTGTAGCACCTAGAAAGTATGCTTTTGGTGTCATATTAAAAAAAAGGAATCTCATCTTTCAGACTACATCAGACTTATGGATTTATGAGTTACAGAACTGAAGATACAGACCGCTAAAGACCTAGTTGAAAATGCAAGATGCCTATAGAGATCCAGTTGCTAATTTTTTACTTCCTTATCTTTGTTATGATACCAGCAGCTTGTTTACAGGTGCTATAGAACTGCAGATAGGGGCGTCTAAAATGACACTACCCCTGCAACCACTAAACTGACTTTCATTCTCTAGCAAACAAATCTTTTTAGCAAACAAACTAAATTTCTCCAGCTCACCTCAGTCTGCGGTATAGTATTTCCTGCAGCGCGGATCCAACTTGACTGCAGGAAGTATAAGCAACAAAACAGAAGAATCCACGGATCCAGCTTAAAGGATAAAACCGCCTTTATTCGTCATAACATGGCATCCAACAGCAATAGACAGGTATACAGGGTATCGTCAACGCGTTTCTAGCACTAAAACGTTCCCTTTAATGACCTATTCCAAGAATGGTCATCATCACCTTTAATACTAGATTTATTGTTTGAGTAGATTAAGTACCAGTAGTGTGACTATGAGAAGCCTTGTCTTGGTTGGTTTATACACATCTTGATTTTTACATGTTCTGATTTTTAATGCACCTGGTTTTGGTTTCAAAATGTGGCTCCAATTTGGTAATTTAATAATTGAGATTGTTTCACCATGTGTTTTCTGCTGATTTCAGCAACCAGTAGTTTTCACCATGTTATGACATGCTTCAATGTAACATTTGGAATACTAAATTATGGAAAATACTTTTTTCAGAAAGTTTATTTATCGGGACAAGGCAAGACTTACGAGTTAACCACATCTTCTAGGGATAAGGGCATCATTTGTGGGATTCCCGTAAATGGATATGATGAGGGATCCTCCATAAGTTATTCACGGATTGTGTTAAGGTTCATTACCACCTTGTGAAGTGGAACCAACACAGAAAGTATATATAATAGAGAATATATATAATATAAAAATATATACAATACCAAGCAAAACATTAAAGTGCAACTTATGTTTTGTAATAAATCAATAACTCTTGTAATGTAGGAGAACTTTGCTGGAGGGCAGGGGCTTCTGCTTCCTGCTCATACTGGAGGGTGAAGTCATAGTGATAGTGCTGGATTTGTGTAGCTAGTAGATGAGCTGTGTCTGTGCAGATCTGTGGATGAAGAAGTCTTCTGCAAATAATATTGAGGTAATAGGTCTCCCGTTTTCCCTATTAGTCCTTCCATCCCAGTATGTGATTCTGCAGAACTTTCTCTGTCACTCTCTACATTTCCAGTGTCATACACTTATCTGCAATCCCTCCACCAGGGGTGTAACTACAGTGGTAGCAACCATAGCAGCCCCTATGGGGTCCGCAGTGTCAGGCGACCCCGGGATCTGACCTGACACAAAAGAATGGTGAATTTGCACCATTATATACATATTATGCTGCACATTGTATAGCATAATGGGGCACATTTTCTTACCCAGTCCCTGGACGTTCCCCGAGGTGCATTGTCTCACGAGGATGGCGTCTGCCGCGATTCAACAAGATCGTGCGTCTGAGATCCTGAATGTGTCGCTTCCCCGCTCAGGTCCGCCGGAGATCACCTTCTTCTTCCCGGGATATGCGAGTGCATGTCTTGCGACACAATTTTAATTTTAAATCGCGCGCTTAGTCCGAATCAGTCAGGTGAAACCCGGCACGATTGTGACACAAAACGATCACGTGCGACACAATCCCCGACGCGATCCCTGAAAACTTTGGAAAACCCGACGGGAATGCGGCCACAGGACCTTAGTAAATAAGCCCCCTGGTGGGGGGGGGTTCAGGTTCGGTACTAGAACAGGGTTTGGGAATTTTAACGGGTCTGCTCAAGACTAATAGAAGGGACTATTTAGTCTAGACCCACATTACATTACACAGCTCATCCCCCACCCTCTATAAATAAGTCCTTGTATTACTATCTAGCTGTCCTATGCCCCCTGTGGAGTGACAATTTTACACCAACATTGCTGTAACATTCCAGATTTTTCAAGACTCTTAGAGACAAAGATTCCATAAGAGACAATTACATTACATTACACTAAACAGCCAAATATGGTAAACAACAAATATACGAAAAATGATTTCAATAATCCACACAGAGATCATTGATCTATATAGAACAGCGGTGACCCCAGGCAGACGGGTGTGAAGTCACCACGATTCCTCTGAAGATTTTTCTTTCAATGTGTCCACATGGGATGTAATTTGCAGTGGAATACATCCATCACAAATCAGGAGCAGAAAATTCACTATTTATTTATTTTATTTTTTTTTATTTTTTTTTTTAAAGAAATATTTTATTGGAAATAAAAAAAGGAAGTATACATGCAATTGTAGAAAATTCACTATTTATTTTACATGTGGTTATTCTGGTTGATGGCGTTGTCAATGGATATTGAGGATGTGCCATAAATTTCCCACATGAAAAAGGATTTTTTTTGGGAATCATAGAATTAAATATTGTCTGTAGACATTACTTTACTCTAAAAAGGAAAATAGGGATCAGCAAAAATAGAAGATGTGGACTTCATACACTGTATCTGGTCCAGATCCAGGTTAGACAAATTTTGCTCAAAGGTTATTGATTATGACCTTTTTATTCTTGTAATTAATGGGTTTGCATGTTAACGTTACATTGTATAATTCCTTGTTTTTACATGTATTGTGAGATTTAAAATAATAAAGTTTAATTTAAAAAAATATATATATTTTTGGGAAGGTCTGGGCAGCCACCGAAGGCCCTAGACTTCAAACTTCCTACCAAATATGATACTGGCTTGTAGAGACAATAAAGAGAGAGAGAACTTCATCTCTCCTTTATCAAAAAGCTTGGTTCTGGTTCCATCTATAGGCAGTTAATACCAAACCATTGTGGGTGGCCCATTATTTTGGATACAGTATTTATTTTCTAGTCATAAAACCCTTGGAAATATGGTCCATTTGATAAGGATAAAATCCTCTAGGTAGTACACACAAAGGGATGGCCTCATGTGGTCCTTGGACTATAATGGGTCAACCATTCTACAAAAAGTGCTAAGCTGAGGCAGCAGGAGCCACAGCAACATACCTAATTCTTAGCACTTGGAACTTGTGCGGACTCCAAAAACAACCCTTAAGTGGAGACTAGAACAATTCATGACACATTGGGGGTCGTTTACTTACCCGGTCCTGACGCGATCCAGCGGTGCATTCTCCGACGAGGATTCGGGTCTTCCGGTGATTCACTAAGGTCATGCACCCGATGTCCACCAGGTGTCGCTGCTGCACCGAGGTCCGCCGGAGTTCACCAACCTATTCCTGGTGCACGTGAGTGATTGATTTTGCGACACAATTTGTTTTTCAAATTCCACAGTTTTTCCGAATCCGTCGGGTTTCCCAACGGCCACGCCCCCCCATTTCTGTCGCGTGAAAGCCGGCGCTTGCACCAAAATCCCGTCAGAATTCAGCGCAAAACGGAAAAAGTTGGGAAACCCAACGAAAGTGCGGGTGCGCGGAGCCCTTAGTAAATGAGCCACATTATACTCTGTTTATGAATATATGGAATATACCTATATAATTGCATTTGGGCCCAGAAATTGCCAAACATTTACAACCCATCATTGTGATGTGTACTCTGTCAATATCGTTAATGAGAAAACATTTTGTGGGTTTCCTCCCACACTCCAAAACATACTGGTAGGATGAGCCCCATTGGGGACAGGGACTGATTTGGCAAACTCTGTGCAGCGCTGTGTAATCTGTGTGCGCTATATAAATAAAGAATTATTATTATTATTATTATTGATTTGTTTTCTTTGATATTACTCTTACTAACAGGTTATTTTATGTTACATCCACAAAAATGCATATACAGTCGCCTCCCTGTTTGTTTAAAGTGGAGTTTTTCCTTGCAATTGTATTGCACCTTACAAATACACAAATAATAATACATAATTTATTTTTGGCATAGCATTGATAATAACATAGTAAAAAAAAAATATCGATGAAAAATAGATAAGAACTATGTCCTCTTTAATGCCGGACTATAAATTATACATGAATAGGCCCTTAAAAGCTGTTGAGAGTGCTGAAATGTCAGTCTACCACTGTGGGGTCACTCCTTGCCCTAGGCCCTTAAATAATATGAAACTAGGAGTCATCTCTGGTGGTCAGAGACACTTCAGTCAGTGAAGCGCTGGTCTTGCCTCGAGTCACACAGTAGCTTAGACTGAAATATAATGATGTGTATTCTTCTCTTATGAGGAGTATAAAAGCCATGGACACCTTCACACTGAATTTTTTCCAGCTATTATTATCTGCTTTCTAAATTACAGAATTGGGCAACTTTTTAAAAGCCTTGTAAATGTTCATTTTGTTGTTGTATAGTCTGTGCAACTCCTCCACATGGTTGGCTGTGTGTGAGCAGCCATCAACTTAGATAGCTCTTGTAATACTAGTTATTACTACGCATCATACCTACCTGCAACTACATGCTTAAACATCACTACCGTCCCAGATACAGCTGGACTGTCCTGGATTTTGGGGCATTCCTGGATAGTGGGAGGTATTTGTGGGAATTAACTCTATTTGTATCTGCCTACTTCAAAGCTGCTGACAGGGCTGCTTCTGGGGTCACCAGGAAAGGCGAGTCATGTGGGGAAAGCACATGGAGAGGGCTGTTATAACTTTGAGAAAAGGGGGCATAATAAAACTGGGGGTAGAGGTGAAAGATTCATGCCACGCAATATTTTTTCCCCATCCCTGCTTTTACCCCATTACCTTTCTCCACCCAAACACAATATAATTCCCCCATTAGTGCTCCCCACAATTACCTGTCATATTGTTGCCTACCCCTTACATGGTGCCTCCGCCAGCTCCCCCTCATATTGTGGCCCCCATTCCCTCTCACATTGTGGCTCTTCTCAAATGGGGCCCAGCTCCCCCTCCTACTGTATTCCCAGCTCTCCCTCCTACTGTATTCCCAGCTCCCCCTCATAGTGCTACCATCTCCCCATCATATTTTGTCCAGTTTCCCGTCATAGTACTCCCAGCTCTCCACTCATATTGTTTCCAGCTTCCTTCCCTTCATAGTGCTGCCAGCACCCCTTCATATTTTGCCAAACTCCCCCATTATAGTGCTCCTAGCTCCCCCCCTATCTTGTGCACAGCTCTTCTTATATTGTGTTCCCAGCTCCCCCTCATAGTGCTCCCAGCTCCCCCTCATAGTGTGCCAAGCTCCCCCTCATACTGTGTCTCTGCTCATCCCCAGCTTCCCCTTATTGCTGTTTAATAAAAAAAAAACAATAGTAGGTACTTACCTCTCCCCTTCTCCCGCAGCAGCTCTCCTCCTCTCCTCTCCTGCTGTGTGTAGCACCAAAGCCGGTAGACTGACAACATCATCACATTGGGCCTGCCAGCTCCCTGCACACAGCCTGCATTTATCTCTGCATTTAACTCTGTCTGTGCCTGGGACAATGGGACAGAGCAAAAATCTGGGACAGAATCTGGGGCGGTTGGGACGTATGTAGTTGGTGGGTCCAAAATATGGAGCATTACATAGTGAGGGCCACAGGAATTATACAATATGGCTGCTAAGTAAAGGATTATTTTATAGTTTGGGAGCTGTTAAGTAGTATGACCAAAGGGGTCGGGATTGGGGACAATTACATTTAGGACATTACATTTTTCATCAGGGAGGATCCCATCCATCTTAGGGCCATCCACTGAGCCTTCCAATTGTATAATTTTCATTTGGTTTATCAATGCGTTAGTTTGGTCCTGACACAGACCCATCCTCTAGTAAGTTTTGCTGGGGGTGGGGAGGAATTTTGGCTAGAAATGAAATCTTAAACTAGCAGCAGTCTAAAAATGAATGAAACAAATTAGAATGCAGCCTGAAATTTTGTAACCAAAGGCAGCGGCTGGAGGAACAGTGTAATTGGAACAACACCACACAGCCGCTACGTTACCGGACGTCTTACAGGGATCGTCCAGTGATGATACTGTTGGACCATGCGGGCATTTAAAATACACATTTTTTTAATCTCAGACATCCCTTTAAATTGTGAAAAATAAGAAATAAATGTCCGCCAGGGTCTAATAGCACCCTTAGACATTAAGTTATCAGCAGGAGCCGCCAAAATATCCAGTTATTTTTATGCCCGGCTTTGTTCTAGCTCCAGTGTGGCCTGGCCGGCTCCTTGCCGCTCTCCCACAAGTTGCTGTGCTCCATCCTTCTCAAGGTTTCCCTCCTGATATAAGTGCTGTCCTTGGGGTCTGCCCAGCTCCAATAATACAAGGGGTATGAGGCGAAAGAGGCAGAAAAGCATCTAAGGACAGAGATTGGCACAGAATCCTTGTGTGTGTCAGATAAGCCTGGTACATGTCCCTCGGTCACCGTGACCTCAAAGCTTTCGGAGAGGCATTATCCTCTGTTTTGACACAGGACTATAAAATAATATTAACCTCTTACTGGGCAGAGCTCAATAACCTCACTTCACCTTCTATTTTCTTACATTTATTAATTACTATGAGCCGCTGTTATTATATAATGATTAAAGGGATCACATCATTAAAAGGGGTTGCCCATTTTGGACAGTCTTAATCTTTCTTAGCACAGTCCTTTCTTAAGCAGGTCATCATAGGGTATCAACCTGCTAATCATGATCTTTCGGGGAACCTGGCAGCAAGTATGCCTCAGGACCATAGGATGAATTAAAGGAATTTTCCACTTTATCACTATTGAAGGCCTATCCATAGGATAAATCCGACACTCAGGACCCTCTCCATTGATGCGCCTGTTGCACAGGAAAAAGAGCTGTTTACCTGTAGTATAACACTTGTATGACCTGGAAATGGGTTAAATCAATTTTAAGATTTATCGTAGATTCTCATCATATGTGATTTACTATAGTGCTATATCCCCACGTGGCCTAGTTAGTGCTTTGCACTTCTAGTTCTGATGGCATCTTTGGTCAATAACTCTAATTTTGTTTTCCAAGGCAGACAAGAAGAAATCCTGAAGCTAAATTATGCCTTCTCTACGTCCTTTCTGGCAGAGAAATCATGTGTAAAGCCCCATTTCCACCAGTTTTGGAATATTTACAGCCCGCATGCTGGGTGTGATGGGCATGGATCTGGGTGAGCAGGGGGCAGGCGGATACTTAAACACCCCGGTCCACTTCATTTATTAATGTCCCTGCTGAGAAGCACTTTTTAAAAGTCACAAACGCCAGTCTTAATATATTTCCCCCGTTGTGTTCTTCCTTTCTAGCTTGTTAAACTGTAAATAACTAAAGTTGGGCTACATGCACACTGCCGTTGCCCACCGTACCGTAGCAAGGTGGGCACACGGCAGCGCACGGGGAGAGGAGAAGGAGGAGATGAGCGCTGCTCACCCCCGCCACTCTCCATAGGGATGTATGGCGCACTGTATGCCGTAAAAAGATAGGACATGTCCTATCTTTTCACGGGGTGCCGCTCCCGTAGGGCGCAGTGACCCATTGCCGTCTATGGGGGACGTATATCGGCCATATATACGTCTGCCGTATATACGTCCCCAATGTGGCAGTGTGAATGTAGCCTAAGACCTGGAAAAACAAACCTGTGGATCAGAAGGGGCCTTGTGTAAAGTCTGGCAGCTTCTATAAAAAATCTCAGCGTACAGAGTAAGGTTGAAGGATTTACAATGCTTAAATTATAACTTATCAGAGGAAATTGCTCTAAGGCAACATATGGGCCCAATCCAATTGTGACCACTATAGCTGGCACTGAGCAAAATGACCCTTTTATAACATCGTTTAGCACAGTGATATAACCATATAAACATGGCTTTATCTGTAACATTCACTAAGCAGCACATTGCCCTATTAACTTTAGTCGGCTGAGATGCATGCTCAGTCACTCTTTATGGCACATCTTTTATTGTCTTCTTCTATATACAGGCATCACCGCTGCGGCCATTGATTGGCTAAAATGGACATGCAGATACATACATACATATTGTAAAAGAACGCTGCATGAAAATCCAGCAGTCCCATAAAGAATGAATAGAGCAGGTTGTATGCTCAAACTGCTTTAATGTTACAGGGGAATGGGACCCACGTTCTTGTGACTGGTAGGGAGGGGAGGGGGCACAGCAATCCGACCCCCTCACTGATAAATAGGTTATCCATTGCAAAGGGATCATTTTAAAACTAGAGGCGATCATTTCATATTGTCACCCTATAAATAAAAGAATATCTTCATCCTATATCTCCCCTTGGATCTGCAGTCCATTCCATACTGTCCTATACAGTGCAATGTAAACATTTTTATGGCAAGTAGATTCTAATTTGTATTCTAACATCATTTTATTAAAAGTTTTATTTTTGTGGCTGGTTTTATAGAGTAAATTTGTATATTTTTTACAATTTTTTTTCTATTTACACCAATGTTTGCTTCTACAGCGGACATAATAATATGAATGATGTCATTGTCTCTCCTCCTGGCATCTCCCCCCTTTATAAAACATGAAAACCTTTAGCGTCCTCTAGATATTTTAATCTGGCATTTACAGATTGTATCTCTTGGTGAAACCTTTTTTTCGGTAGACCCTTGTGTCACCTAAGGGTTAATGCGTGTGATCATTGCATGAAGAGTATGAGTGTGTGTGTGTGGGGGGGTGCATCTACTGTGTGTTGTGACCGGTCACCTGAAGGGGCTGACCCCCCGCTGTGACACATCATTAGCGCATGTAACATCTGTAGCTGCGGTGTGAATTAATTCCAGTCTTTGTGGTGGGGCCAAAATATTATTCTAATGACCTTGTGCCAGGGGCTGGGGAGGAGCCGGAACGCAGGGTGGGGGGCACTGGATCACACTAATGAGATCCACCGGGAACCTAACTCTGTCAATCAGAGCCAATTCCTGACAGCAAGACTGGCATGAAAAGCTGTCTGACAGCGAGCTGAGAGAAAGGATGAGAGAGATAGGGGTAAGGCACGAAGATGGAGGGGTGTAAGGAAACGAGATGGCAGGTAGGGGGGTGCGAAATAGGAAACAAATCGAAATGAAGGGAAAAGTGTCGCATGAGACGAGGTGATCTACATACACGGCTCAGCATCTTCACCACAGCCATAAATCCTGGTGTTTGCAGTCAGGTGAGGGTTTACATAGCACGTTGTATGTTCCAGGAACACCTGGAGAGCCGCAGGCTATGTGCGTCTGATTTATACGACAGATATGGGTTTTATTCTGTTGTTAACGGGGATTTCCCAAATTAGAGCTTTTTCACGACATGTCAATAGGACATTACAGGATCATTCTGAAACCGTCCTGAGAACCTAGAAAATGTGCGTTCCTATAAAAATACACGAGAGAAAAAGAAATTCATAGATTGGGGTATATATTCATGGCAGTTTATTGGCGGCCGCGTTGCTATTTCTGTTGCGGCGCTATGTACGCCGAATTTATTGTATGTCTGGACCACAATGTAGCTTCTTTTCTGAAACTCACAGATTTGTTTTTTTTGTTGCTTAATTTGGCCGCAGCTCTTATATCCCGACACTTTTCTTGCACTTCTAGTTTCCTGATGCTTATTTGTTCATCTTATGGTGCGTCAAATACATTAAGACTGTGCGCCACAATATAACATCACAGTGCAAAAACTGGGTGTCAAAAGACAACACCTAGAGCCAAATATAAGAAATGCCCCACATTGGGGCAGATTTACTTACCCGATCCTGTCGCGATTCCGCGGCATGATTCACTAAGATCGTGCGGCCGAGTTCCTGCATCCGTCGCTTCCCCGCCGAGGTCCGCCGGAGTTCACCTGCTTCTTCCCGGTGCTTGTGAGTGCTTGATCTTGCGACACAATTGCGTTTTTAAATTCAGCGGTTTATCCGAATCCGTCAGGTTGTCCGACGGGCTGCCCCCGATTTCTGTCGCGTGCAAGCCGGCGCCGATGCACCAAAATCCGATCACGTGCGCCAAAATCACGGGGCAATTCGGCGCAAAAACAGAAATCCGACAAAAGGAAACCTGACAAGAGTGCATCCGGACCCTTAGTAAATGAGCCCCAATATGTCTGCTATTAATGTCCTATTCACTCCAAATGTGATACCAACAATGGTCCATAAACAGGGGTGGCACTGTTTCGGAAAATGGAAAATAGACCATTTTAATAATCCTATATAATTCTGGGCCGCCTTTAACCCTATGTTGCCCCCGATTCAATGACTATTGTGTTCTGAGTTTGTGTAATAGGAGGCAGGATAGTTACAAGAGATCTGCTGACTGATAACAATACTAAAGACAGTGGTTGCTAGGCAGTGTGTCCCTAGCAACCAGAGTGTCAAAAGAAGTGATTAGTAGGATTAGAACTGACAATAAGAGGTACCATGGAAGAAGAAGTTTCTCAAAAACAAGTCACTGGGGCACATAGTTTTTGGGCTTCCACTTTTTCAAGTTTCCTGAGTTTGGCCTATTTAATCATTGCAATGTTTCTTAAGTTTTTTCCTTTTGTGATACATGTGATGAGTTGCCTGTATAGTCTCACTTCTGCGACTCGTGTGCGACTTTTTAGTCCCAAACAGTAAGTCTGGGTCTAGCTCGCCCTGTTTTGGGACTTATTGGGTGCAAGAATGAGACAATTCCAAGCCCAAAAGTCGCACATGCTCAACCCCTTAACGCTCTGTGCCGGAGCTCTACGTAACACAGCTCCATACACCAAAGTATGAGAAAGTTATTAGCGTCATAAGATGGCAAAAATTTTTTTTTTCTTTTTTGTACACATTTGTTTAATTTTTGAAAATTTATTAAATACTGTAAACATAAAACCTGTATAAATTTGGTATCACCGCAATCGCACCAAACCAAAGAATAAAGTAAAGGTGTTATTTGGAGCGCAGAGTGAAAGACGTAAAAACTGAGCCCACAAGAATGTGATTTTTTTCCAATTTTTCCACATTTGGAATTTTTTTCCCAGTACATGGCATAATAAATAATGTGATGGAGAAATAAAATTTGTAACGCACAAAATAAGCCCTCACACAGCTCTGTACGCGGAAAAATGAAAAAGTTATGGATTTTTGAAGTTGGGGAGCAAGAAATGAGCAAAAAAATCTCTGCGTCCTGCGGCGGATTCAGGTCCGGCCGGGATTCACTAAGGTAGTTCCTCCAACGTCCACCAGGTGTCGCTGCTGCGCTGAAGTTCCCCGAGGCCCGCCGAAATGCACTGTAGTACACCGGCCTATTCCTAGTGAAGGTAAGCGCAAGTCCCGCGCCTTTTTTTTTTTTTTTTAAATGCGGTGGTTTTTCCGAATCCGTCGGGTTTCCATTCGGCCACGCCCCCCAATTTCCATCGCGTGTATGCCAGCGCCGATGCGCCACAATCCGATCGCGTGCGCCAAAAATCCAGGGCAATTGAGGGAAAGTCAGCGCAAATCGGAAATATTCGAGTAACACGTTGGAAAAACGCAAATCGGGCGCTTAGTAAATGACCCCCATTGAGTCCCTCATTGTGGCTCTGTCAGCTTCCCCTAACATTGTGGCCCTCTAATATTCTGCCACCCAGACCCCCTCATATTGTGTCACCCAGCAGCTCCCTCTCATATTATGCCCCTCCACAGTAGCTCCCCCTCATATTATGACCCCAGTTCCCCCTTCTTGCTGCTTAATAAAAAAAATAAAAAATTTAGTATTCAAATTGTATCGCAACCAATGCACTTACATGCACCGGGAAGAAGAAGGTGAACTCCGGTGGACCTGAGCGGGGAAGCGACACATGCAGGATATCGGCGCACAATCTTTGACAATGCACTTCGGGTGAACTCCGGCGGCCGGGTAAGTAAATGTGCCCCATTGTTTTTAACATTGGCTTGTTCATGGAAAAAATTATGAAACATGTCCTAATTTTTTCACAGATGTACAAGTCTATGTAGAAGTCTATGGGTCTGCAAAAAAAATAAAAATAAAATGATGAAACGTCCGTTTTTTTCACGGATGAGGTTGAAAAACCAGGTGTGATGTTTTAAAAGCAATGGTAGACCTTTAGCTGTTTTGCAGACACAGAGAGAATGTGTATGGGAATTTTTTTTATAGAGAAAGTTTTTGTTTTATTCCTAATAACAATTTTTTGGGCATTTTATGCCGTTATGTCGGGTATTTCCAGTACACTATATCATATTCTCTGTAGACGTCAACGTGTCCTTTAAAAGAGCTGTTTCACCAGTACTTTTATTGTGTCATCTTCAATTTTTTTATTATTTTGCAGGTTTTTAGTCATTCAGGTGTGGAATTTGTTACAGTTTCTTAGAACCACAAGAATTTCTAAACAGTGGGGCACATGTATCGTTGTATTCCTGCTGCCTCTTTTCAAAGTTGTCTGCACACGTGTGTTTTCTTATGTATCTAAGTCTGACATGTGGGGTGTTTTGTGGTGGTGTATGCACCTTTTTTATTATTTTTGGAACTTTTTATATTGAAGTAAGTATGCGTCAGTTGTACTTCGATTGACGCCTAAAAAGTCTCTAATTTTCTCAAAAATAGGGGTGAAGAAGGCACAAATTAAAGTTAACATCAGTCTTCCCAAGATACATTAGGAACACTGCAACAGACACACAGACACCACCAAACTTCTTAACATCCTGGCGTAGGCACAAAAATAATGCAGATACTGCCGAAAAGGCACAAAAAGAAAAGAAAAAAGACAAATCAAAGTAAAGATACATGTTCCCCAGTGGCTGGAACAGTGGCTGTAACGGGCAGCTAAGCCCGTTACCCCTGATGAAGCCGAGTATACGGCGAAACATGTTGGGGGGCTTTAGTAGCAGTTTTTAATTTAGCAGGGTGCACTATATCAGTGTTTTTACATACCAATTTATTTAGGAGGCAGTTAGAATCACTGGTAGGAGTGTGTGGTGTGAATGTCTCATTCATGTGTGTGAGACGACTGGCCTGGCTGACAATCAGCATGCAGGGTGGATAAAACCACATTATATCCTCTTAGAGGCGCTGTCCAGTTCAGTCTGCCCTATTGGGGGGCTGACTGTGGTTTAATTTCTTCAATACTTTAAGTACTCCTCCACTGGAATATCCCCATTGGGTCACACTTTTTGGACCTTCATGGGGCTGTAATATAATCCTAATACTTCCCCCAACAATTGTTTGGGGATTTAAAGGATTTAACCCCTCCCGCATTGACCAGGAGGAGAGCACAGTGCCCCCTTTGGACCTACCTGCTCTAGTCACGAACTGTACACACTCCATGCTTGAAGTCTCACTTGACACACCGTAGACATCACCCATAGTCACAGTCTGCCCCACCAATATACATGTGACAATTTCAACATCTAGTCTGGCTGATCCGTACAATCAGCACAAGGACATATGCACACGTGATGTGGATGCAACCCTGTGTTTTTAAACCAATTTTTTGTTCATTACTTATTAATTATTACTAATAAAAGTTAATTTTTACTCCTTGGTTATGGTGCCTTAGGGCTTATTAGCCCCCTCTTGAATAAGTTTAAAATTACCTACCAAGTAGAGATTTCCCAATTCCTTTTGTTGGAAACAGAAGATGGCACTAGTGGGCGATGGAGCAGTGGGTAAGTACACCAGCACGGACTACAGTGAGCAGGAGTGGCCAAATTGTACAATTTATAAAGCTTCTTTTAAAAGAAAATTATGCAAGTGCCAATATTTTATGAAAAGTTATAGAAGAAGAACTGGGCAGTGTCACAGTTTCCATATAATATTAATACAACTTAAATGGGTTCATCTTCTTAACTTTTAGTTGTACATAAATCTGATTTATAGACCCCAATGTACTGTATATGACAGCACTTATGTTGTAAAATTTATGTAGTAATAGTTATCGCATTTGAATGTTATTTTATTTATGTCCCCCCCCCCAAAAAAAATGTGCTTCTTATCCCTTTTGCGTCACTCTCTTCATCCTCATAGATTGTAAGCTCTTGGGAGCAGGACCCTCACTCTTATTGTTCCATATGACTATGTTTGTACTCTCATGTCTTGTTTTATTTGTATATGTCCTCTATGATCTGTAAAGCGCTACGGAATATGATGGCCCTGTATAAATAAAGATTATTCTAATAATGTTTGATTTTAATCTAATAAAGGGGCATCTATGTCCAAAATATGTCATCTTTTAACTGTTATTGTTCATGGGAGTGACTGGTCCATGATGTGACTTAAAAATGGGGTCTTAGCACATCTCATACCGTATTTGTGATATCAATAGTAAAGGACTGTATATATTCAGCTAGATAGTGTCAGCAGTCATTCTGAATGCACTAGGGACCTAGTTTAATAAACACTACAGGAATGAGATCAGTTTTCAGGCGACTCTTACCAACCAAGAAGATGGGGGGTTGAGTGACCCTCATTTGTGAGTGTACCTTCTTCACTCAGCAGTCCAGCACATCTGGATATCAGCACACCCAAGAGGAAATTCCCCAATTGTAACAGACCTCTTCGGTCCTAAAGAGTATTTAACTTTTTTTTGCAATTTTTGCAACTCCAATGCAAGTGCAATGCTTTTATCACGCATCAATTGCCATAGAAAAGATAGAGCTCAGTCCTTGAAATTCAAAATGCATTGAAAACGCACATGAAAAACTGAGACACTGAACAAACTCTGACTGAAAACTGATTGAACTCGGATGAAAAATGTCAGTTTTTTACTGACCAAACCCTGATCGCTCCCTGATCAGACTCTGCCGTGATCTGCAACGCAAGTGTGGAAGGGGCCTTAGACATACATTCTTTTTGGGTCAAATTATGATAAAACAACCACAAAAACAATAATAGGCCAAGTTAAAAGTATACCTCTTTTATATGGCATCTGTTATTTTACATTTTTTAAATGAAAATTATAGTCTTTATTCCTCATTTTAAAATCACAATGGAAAAGCGATACAGTAGAGGCCTTATCCACCCTAATAAGGTATATCCAGACATGGAAGATATATAACGTGTTGTGGAAATTTTGTGCAGCTGTCCCATGCTTTTTACCCGGGTTTGCAGAAATTGATGTAATGAGGCAGATCACTATTCATACTCACAAATTATTTTATGCTAATGCAATTGCTGTGGTAAATGATGTTCCCGCCCCTCTAGTGCTGTCAGATACATCAAGAGGATTAGGCCTCTGATGTATCCGTCAGGGCGACTGGGCAGCGCACATTTGTGGACCTGGTGAACTTTCACTTTCACCATGGCTGCAGTCGCCGGCAGTGACCCCCTGTACGCCATGTTGATGTGGAGTGGGATATTAATCGCAATGCAATCGGTCGCTAGGCCTTGTCATTATTTCAGGGCTTCTATACTTGTTTTCTGGTGTAGAAGTCCTGACAAATGCCTCCCAATATGTCTGACTACACACTTAGATTTGGGACAGGTCAATAGGGGCAAGGGTTAGGTGCAGTAAAATCGGTTGCGTTTATAAATCGTTACCATTACAACTCTGCATGTGAACGCGGCCTTCAAAATCAGGCTCATCTCCGTCAACGTTTGGCAGGAGTCGCTGCAGTGCCATGTACTGGTGTTATGCCTCTGCTTTATAAATTTTCATATATAAAATTATTATTTATGATAGGATTTTCGCCAGTTATTTGACATTTTCTTTTTGATGCTGTTACTTATTTATTATTTATTTGCACCTCAATTTAGCTTCTTTTGCAGCTCTTACGCTAATTTTTTTTTTGTTGTTGCTCAATTTGGGCGCAACTTGAGAATCCTGACACTTTTCCTGCTCTTCTAGTTTCCCTTACACTTTTTTGGCGCAATTTGTGTCGCACACTTAGACCCAGTCTACCAAGTGCTATTTCTCCGTTATGAATGTGGAGACACTTATGGATGTGCGACAATTTATTAAGCCTGTGAGACACAACAAAAAATCAATGTCTATTACGGCACACAGTTCTTGCGCCAAATAAAAAGAACCCTGCGACACTAATAATAAATGACCCCCAATGGGTTTTTTCACACAGAAACGGACATTCAGTGTAAATTTTTTCATCTGGATAGCAATGGCTACGATCCACATTATGACTGAAATCCACTGAAAGTTTTTGGAGATTTTGTGGACTGTTTTCAAGTATGAATATCTGCAATGTGTGTAGCTACCAATAACGTGATAGCCGTTCATGATTCAGGTGGCTCAGGATGAGCAGAGCTATTGCCTCAACCCATGGAAAGACATCAAAAACTAAAGTGAATAAATGTTTTACAGTAAAGCGCATCCATCATACGAAAGTAATGCTGCAGTCCACGGGGGCCTCCGCCTGGATTCAGTCTTTTAAACCAGTTGCTCAGATTATTTATTGATATTTTTGGATGTATTGATCCCTCGCAGAGACGTGTTTACCTGCGGTATTGAAGTCTGGCGTTGTTGGGGTCTGCTGGGATTTGTAGTTCTATAAACGCTGGATTTATTGACATGAGGCAGAGTGCGTGCTCCTACATGTCATTCCTGAGAGGAGATATTAGTGATTATAAGGAGGAAATGGCCTGGAGATATGTTCTTTTTTTTTGCGGCCTATCTCCTCCTTGTGAAGCTCTCAGTTTGGATTTTCGGCTTTCTAGTGAAAGGTAATGCTATACATGAGCAGGATTCCCACCTCCCGTCTCAGCGGGTGCCAGTTCCGACTAATGAGTTCAAGATGTGTCTAGAGGTGTTAGGATTAGGCCGTGACAGAGTACAGCCTGCCCTCTGGGTGTATTTTCTGTGTCTCCATGTCCTGTTCACCTCTTCTGTGATAATAGGGGGGGTGGGTAATTTATAAATGTATATTTATGTGATTATGCAAATGTCTGACGCTCCCCGGAGATCTAACCCGGGAACTGCCGGCCTGTTACATGCCATTACCATTCTAGTGATTATTCGACTAATTGTGCTAATGATCGCCTTGTGGCGTCGAAAGAGTTAATCCTCAGATTCTGGGCCCGATGAATGGATCATTTCCATTAACCACTCCGCCACCACCGGTTGTCTTGTCGCGCGCGGCGGAGGCGGTGGCTCAGGAATCAGAAGGCAGAGCACATTCTCTGGCTCTTGGACCAGTTCAATCGGAATATTTCATGTGGCCTGTGGGACCCTGTGATGCTCGGCTCCCCAATCCTTCCATCTGCCTGACGCTTTAATGATAAATTCATGAGTGTGTGAGCCACTGTGACACTGTGTATCATTGAGGAGGGGGCCTTTTGAAGCCCTCACCATTATTTACCCATCTTTCCAAGTGTCTCTACCTGGAATATCAAGTTCCTACTTTTATCTCTATCTCTGTCATCTCGAACCGCACGATGAGAAACACAAAGCAGGCTATGTAACTGCGGATTTTGAGAACAAGAATCTACTGACAATAAATCACGCTTAGAGGGGTCTTCAGGATAAGAAAATAACAAAAGCAAACTTTTTTTTTTACATGTCGTATTGATTGTGTACTGTTTGCACATTGCGAGTCCCCTCGCTTCTCTGCATGATAAGTTGTATATAGTGACAAAACATGAAATAACTGCAGCTGCCGCAGTTATGTCACAATGATCGAAATAATAGTCCTGTGTCTGGTAGTCACGATACATAGATACAGAGGGGGGACTTATCATGTTTAGAGCCATGGGACACACTGGGGGTTTATGGGGGTTTGCTGCAGCAGACTCTTCTACGGCTAACCTGCAGTGATTTACATTAGATGTGATTTACATAATACAAATCCCATCCACATGCTGTAAAAACTGCTGCGGGTTTTCATAGAAATCCCAGCAGCCGTCGGCCAGGTCACCGCAATCCATTGCCAAAAACCTCTGTGTGGGCCATGATCTAGCTACAAATTTTGTGCTTAGATCACGACCCCCGTAACGGGCATGTGTATTAGGCCTAAGCCTCAAAGATGGTCATGTTTGTAATAAAAACATAAAAATTTTTAATCCTGGGTGGTGTAGATTCAGTTATATTATTTATTATACATTTAGTATACAGTATACATTTGTTTCTCTACAATGACCCCATATCATTGGGTGCTTTTTTTAAGGAATATTCACATATGGCAATGTAACGGTCACACGGACAGCAGAAGGTACTTGGGAATACCCGGGAGGAAAGTCTCTATGGGAAGAGTCCAGAGGGAGGGGTCTGTGGACCAGTGGACCCTCTGGACCACCGCAGGAGAGGGAGAGAGTATTTAGCCACAACTCGGGACCGGAGTCTAAGTGGCACCCTGGTCTTCACCAAAGCCCGCTGCAAAGCGGGATGGTCTTGCTGGGTGCCACCAGGTTGTTCCACGGGTGTGACTAGGCCCGCGTTGGCAGCCAGGGATGACAGGAATGTAGGACACAATCCGAGCCTGGGATGACAGCAGGAAAGTGGCTTGTATGGATGAGCTGGAACTCACGGCAGCCAAGCAGGCAGTGGCTGGCACAGAACCAGGGCGGGCAGGAACAGAGAGGTCCTTGGAGGAGAGTTGGTGGCTTGGAAACGCTGGAGACAGGAAACACGGAGGCGTCTGGAAACGCTGGAAGACAGGAGCATCTGGAAACGCTGATGGGCAATCACTTCAACAGGAACCGCTGTGGGAAGCGAGGTGTGGAAACCTTGGAAGTTCCAGTAGAATGCTGAAGATCCTGCCAGGAAGGAAGGGAGGTGCCGGATTATAAGGGCTGAGCCGGATTAGCCAGCGCCAATCAGGAGGACGCTGGCCCTTTAAGGCTGAGAGAGGGCGCATGCACGCCCTAGCAGGAGTGAGGATGCGGCCTAGCCGGGAAGCAGGCTTCTGGAGAGGTAAGTCCGGGACAGCGAGCGCAGCGCCACGCCGGGGGGCACGGGTGTGCCCGCGATCTGAGACAAAGGATCATGGGTGCATCCGTGACAGGCAGATTCATATATTTGGGTGCAAGGACCCAGATTAAGGCTGCATTCAGGAGAATTTCAAAAATTTGTGCTTCACAATTCTGTACCTTTATAATAATTATTAATGATAAATCTTTATTTATATAGGGATGTATTAAATGGTGACAAATTCTTTAACAATGGGATTCATCAGTTACTGTATGTAGTCACAGTGTGAGGGTCATGTTTTGATGGGATTTTTTTTAAGGCTTACACATTATACTCTTCTATATTTTATCTCTACCGCTTGTTTCCTCAGAATGCCAAAAGTATTGTGCGTCCCAGATTGAAAAAATTAGCACAGTCAGATTTTGAGTCATTTATTATTTGTGTCACAAGGTCCATTTTTTTGGTGTCCGACCTTTGTGTTTTATTTATTATTAAGCAGGGGTTTAATAAAATGGCGCACAACCAAAACGTGTCTGAAATTCATGGCGGTGAAATAGAACTTGGTAGACATGGTTTTTGTGGGTTTAAGTGCGACACAAATTGTGCTGTCGGAAACCTAGGAGAGCAGACCCCCAAATTAAGGGGAAAAAAAATTTGTGAGTGGCAGAAAATAAGCTGATTTGTGGTGCCGACACATAATAAATAAGGTGCACACAGTGCAGCAGAAAAATAAAAGTGGCCACCAAAAAGCTGTCAGAAATCCAATAATATATGATCCCCGAAGGAGCCAATATTTGTCCCAAAATCAGTCCATTGTATCTGTGTGAAATAGTAGAAGTAGAAGTAGTTGATCCACATGCGACTATCGGTGGTTTTCTTTGATTGTAGAGGTGAGTCAATGATTGTACTTAACGGATGTGAATATAAAATACATTGTCCACATTCAAAAGCAATGACAAATGTGCAATAGACAATGGGGCACATTTACTAAGGGTCCGCCGGACGCATTTTCTGCCGGAATATTTCCGATTTGCCCTGAATTGCACAGGATTTTTTGGTGTACGCAATCGAATTTTGGTGCATTGGCACCAGCTTTCATGCGACACAAATCAGGGGGCGTGGCCGTCAAACAACCCGACTGATTCGGACTAAGCGCAGGTTTAACATTCAAAATTGTGTTGCAAGCCATGCACTTACATGCATCGGGAAGAAGATGGTGAACTCCGGTGGACCTGAGCGGGGAAGCGACACATTCAGGAAATCGTGTGCACGATGTAAGTGAATCGCGGCAGCTCCGAATCCTCGGTGGACATTCTGGATCGGCGGACGCAACGGGACGGGTAAGTAAATGTGCCCCAATGGCTATGAACCACCATAGGAACATTGAGAAGAAGGGAGCTAGATTATGCAAAAATGCTAAGTCCTCTTTCACACTTGCGTTTTTCACACGCTTTTTATGTGTTTTTCTTTGTGTGAAAAACGCATTGAAAATGCATTGGAAACCAAAGAAAACGTGCATGAAAAACTGAGAAACTGAACAAACTCTGACTGAAAAATGTCAGTTTTTCACTGACCAAACCCTGATCACACCCTGAGAAACGTGAGTGTGAAAGGGCAGTGGAGTAACTAGAAGCTGAAGGGCCCCAGTGCAAAGTCTGTGCCAGGCCACCCGACTATAATGTATGGTTTATATTAATAGTCTTCTCATGTGGGAAAGTGACACCTTATCGGCCCCTAAACCTCCAGGGCCCGGTTGCGGTCACACCCTCTGCACCCCCTCAAGTTACTCCCCTTTGAAAGGGGCCAAAATCCACAGGTTAGGAAAAACTTGATCAAGAAGGAAGAGGAACAAGTAGTAAACCTTTCCTCTCATAAATAATGGGTTGTGATGGTATGGGCCATCAAGAACTTTATTTCTCCTTATAGGGACCCATCTACTTATTGAACTCTACCATTCATCGTGTATGGTTTTATTTGTATGTAGCCCATGCTCCTCTCCCACATTGTCACCTCCATGTTTGCTGTGTGGCCTCAGCCTGAGAGATGATCCCCTGGGATGTGAATGTGAATTGTAATTGAGACATCCTTATTAAGAGGCGTCCTGTGGTGTCCGGCAGGTGGCTAATAATGTGTCTAACCTGTGGATGGTGATAAAGGGTTTACAATGGGCTGCTGAGCTGCACAAACTGTGTGATCATTGATTGTGATGAGGCCTGTGTGATTGGGACAGTCCCCGCCTGTGATCATGGGGAGATGACACCGCAGTGCTCTTCTGGCACCTCATTACCACTTTATAATGTAGTTTAGGAGGTGTCGTCACTCAGGTGAGCAATATGTCAGCAGATAAATAACCTTCGGCACTTGCTGGATTCTGCCTGGTTGTGAAAGGATAATACATGGATATGCCCCATGCTGTGCTTTTGTAGGTTGGATTTGCCAAAGGCAAAATTCATCTACTGTCCACATATGCTTTGTATGCGGCCCCTAGATCTTAAAGTGTACCTCCACTTTTATCTGTCTTCTGACATGTCAAAGAAGTCAGGGATACATTCAGACTCACCAATTACAAGAAGAAAGTGAATGACTGTGTGTGGAGCACTACAGATTCCAGTGTAGAGATTTTTGTAGGCGTCCAACATAACTCCAAGAAATATCTGAGTAAGCTCACCTTACACCTGAACAGGTACATAACCGGGTCTTTAGAGACACTATTTTTTAAGACCGGTCCTGCTTTGTAGTAGGTGACTGTGCCCCCGATGCTGTCCGCAAATTTATGGCAAGTTGTACTGCCTGAGGCAAGAGGCTCAACCAGCCTCATGGATTGTGCACCCCTACGTCTAAAAACTAACCTACTGCATGTGAATGTTCATCCGCTAAACGCATTGGATGAAAATTGGGTTAATCGACCAATTTTGGTGGGAACATGTTTTATCACAGCCTTCAGTGGGAAGTCTAACCTCATAGTTTAGCACCAGAACCTTGGTTCTGGCATACGCAGTAAGGCCCAGTTTACACCTGTTTAGGGCTTTATGTACCATTCTCAGTTTAGGAGAACATAACAGAAACTTAATACGGAAAGGTGAATGAAAGGTCTTCAGTTCGGCCTCCATTCCCCATAGACTTTAATATAGGTTAGGTTAACTTCCATTAAGTTTCCGATATAAATAGCAGGAAAAATATGTAGGTTCAACAGAACCGAACAAACGCAGATGTGAACTTGTAAAGTGGTTAAATGTCTTAATGTGTGATATCGAAGTTGAGTGCAACAGTGCAGAGAAGAATCAGGTAGGACCAAGAAAATATAAGGGAGTCTGTGACAATATGGCCCATGACCAACTGGCGGTGTAGTAAGAGTCTCCAATGACTATTGGGACTTTTCTTAGAGTCTCCAATGACTATTGGGACTTTTCTTAAACCAAGCGACTGCCAAAAGAGGATTTTTTTTTAAAAAAAGTACCTTAAAAAAACTATTGAGTTGCCCCCAGTTACCATCTTTCTCTCCCTGGAAGCTGGTAGTAATGGTGGCACTTAACCTTCCAAGTCCTTCCACTAGAGATATGGTGGTGTCGCCCATTTGGTGTTTAGAGCAAAGATTACACGGTATAATGTGTTCTTAGCATATGATGAAACTAAAGGAATATTGCAACAAAAATATGGATACAGGAGTGGGAGATGACATGATATAAATTAGAAGGGCGACCATGTTGGTTAATACATGGCTGTAAGAAAGGTCAGATGTTTTTAGCTTCTGGAATCTGATGTAACATGTTGGTGGTGGAAGGGCTGGATAGTCATGAGATATTATGCATATTGGTGGTATGGTCCATTTTCCAGGATCTTTTCTACTTTTCACTGAAAAAAGATGATTCATTTCCCAGTTGTACTGCTGTAAAGACCCTATAGTGTTTGAACGTCTCCTAGGACACAAGGAAGATGAACACCTCCAGGAGTCATGGGCTTGATCTTTATGGAGCACATGACACTCACACTGTGATTTCCAAGTATAAGCCTCGAACATGAGCAGCAAGATCACTTCTCTGTCTATTTAAAGGCTCATTCCGGGGGGTTTAGTTCCGTCATGAAATATGACTCAGAAGTATATAATTAACAATATGTAGATGGCATGCTGATATCCTAATTACAAACCAAAATTTAAAGTGCTAATCCAGATTCACATTTTGGGGGCATCTGCGCCATTTACAAAAGAAAAGAGGCCACTCATGTGAAACCTGTATAGTTTATAGCACTCGTCTCTTTGTATGGGATAAAGTCACCTTAGGCTTCTAGGATGGGGTGGGACCACACCCTTTACAATCAAGCACCAGGGCCGGATCATAGGGGAAGGGGGGCTCCTCGGGCGCATGACCGCCCAAATCGCCAACAGTGTATTTGGCTCCGGGATCCCCGGGCTGAATCTCGCCTGGCTGAATCTCTATGGCAGAGCGAGGGAAGTTCCCTGCTCTGCCATAGACAATCGCTTGTCAGCAAAGATGGCGGCCCCCTGCTGCTGGCGGCGCAGAGTGTAACATATTTGTTTGCATCCGATATTAACCCTGACACGGCGAGGGAAGATGAGGACGGCGCGCATTGGGGGAATGATGGAGTACAATTTTAGTATTTTATCTAAGACTGTATATAGTTATTATAGGGGGACTGTATATATTTATTATGGGTGTATATATAGCAATAATAGGAGTCTGCATATAGTTATTTATTATAGGGAGGCTGTATTTAGTTATTTTAGGGGGTGTACATAGTTATTATAGGGGGATGTATGTAGTTATTTTAGGGGGATTGTATATAGTTATAGGGGTGTATATAGTTATTATATGGGGTGTATATAGTTATAGGGAGGCTGTATATAGTTATGATAGGGGACTGTATATAGTTATAGGGAGGCTGTATATAGTTACTATAGGGGGACTGTATATAGTTATAGGGGTGTAAATAGTTATTATAGGGGGCTGCATATAGTAATTATAGGGGGACTTTATATAGTTATTATGGGGTGTATATAGTTATTATATGGGGTGTACATAGTTATAGGGAGGCTGTATATAGTTATAGGGGTGTATACAGTTATTATAGGGGACTGTATATAATTATAGGGAGGCTGTATATAGTTACTATAGGGGGACTGTATATAGTTATCATAGGGGGACTGTAAATAGTTGTAGGGAGGCAGTATATAGTTATTATAGGGGGACTGAATATAGTTATAGGGGACTGTATATAGTTATAGGGAGGCTGTATTTAGTTATTATAGGGGGACTGTATAAAGTTATAGGGGTCTGTATATTGTTATTATAGTGGTCTGTATATTGTTATTATAGGGGGCTATATATAGTTATTTTAGGGGGGGTGTATATAGTTATTATAGGGGGTGTATATAGTTATTATAAGGGGGTGTATATAGTTAATATAGGGGGCTGTATATAGTTATAGGGGGTGTATATAGTTATTATAGGGGACTTTATATAGTTATAGGGAGGCTGTATATAGTTATTATAGGGGGCTGTATATAGTTATTATAGGGGGCTGTATATAGTTAATGCTGTGGAACTGTATATATGTGATGTTGGGGGCTGTATATAGTTATTGCTTTGAGCTGTATATATTTATTACTGGGAACTGTATTTAGAGATTGCTGGGGGAGCTGTATATAGTGATTACTGGGGGTTGTATATAGTGATTACTGGGGATGTGTATAGTGATTAATGGGGGATGTACATAGTGATTACTGGGGGCTGTATATAGTAATTGCTGGGGCAGCTGTATATAGTGATTACTTGGGTCTGTATATAGTGATTACTGGGGGGCTGTATATAGTGATTATGGGGGGCTGTATATAGTGATTCCTGGAGTAGCTGTATATCGTGATGTCTGGGGGCTGTATATAGTGAATACTGGGCGCTGTATATTGTGATTATTGGGGAGGCTGTATATAGTTATTGCTATATTGCTGTCTGGACTGCATTCAATGGGGGCCCCCACCAACCTTGATCCGGCCCTGTTGAGCAACGAACATGGAAGGGGAACACTGGGTCCTTGTAGGCAAAATCTGGCACCATAATAGGGGCATATGTAATGACATGCCAGAACTGCTGAACCCAGCTAACCAGAAGAGTCTCTCATTAATTAGAGGGAACAAAGTGGAAGAAACATATTGTTCTTCTTCCTTCCAGCCAAGTGAAAAGTCTGTCTTGTACCGAGCTAGCTTCATTTTCTGTCTGCCTTACATGATGAGCAAACAGGTCCAAGCCCTTCAGAGTCTACAACATCATTACTATCTCCACCCAAATACAATGGATTGGAATAATACTCAGTACAATAAACTCTAATGGCAGCAATACAAATCATCTAAATACTGCAGAAACCTAACAATAAGGGCAGGACCAACCACCTTCTGTATATAGTACATACCATATGCAGTCCTCCCAGCTTCCTCCTGATCTCAATTTTTAACATGTTGTATAAAAATCCATATATCAGAAGAAAAGTTGCTGTGTGTGACTTACAGAAGAGAAATCAGCTCCCTCAGCCCTTCCCCCTCAAGAATTTTCTTCAGCGAGTCACACACAGCCATTGTTTCTCTCATCTGAGCTGTGTCACACGGTGACTCAGCTGAAGAGAAATCAGCTCCCTCAGCCCTTCCCCCTCTGGAATTCTTTTCAGCAAGTCACACACAGGTAATGTCTCTCTCATCTGATCTGTGTCACACGGTGACTCAGCTGAACAGAAGTCAGCTCCCTCATCCCCCCTCAGGAATTCTCTATAGAAAGTCAACACACAGCCAATGTCTCTCTCATCTGATCTGTGTCACACGGTGACTCAGCTGAACAGAAATCAGCTCCCTCATCCCCCCTCAGGAATTCTCTATAGCGAGTCACACACAGCCAATGTCTCTCTCATCTGATCTGTGTCACACGGTGACTCAGCTGAACAGAAATCAGCTCCCTCATCCCCCCTCAGGAATTCTCTATAGCGAGTCACACACAGCCAATGTCTCTCTCATCTGATCTGTGTACACGGGGGACTCAGCTGAAAGAAATCAGCTCCCTCATCCCCCCTCAGGAATTCTCTATAGCGAGTCACACACAGCCAATGTCTCTCTCATCTGAGCTGTGTCACATGGTGACTCAGCTGAAGAGAAATCAGCTCCCTCATCCCCCCTCAGGAATTCTCTTCAGCGAGTCACACACAGCCAATGTCTCTCTCATCTGAGCTGTGTCACACGGTGACTCAGCTGAAGAGAAATCAGCTCCCTCATCCCCCCTCAGGAATTCTCTTCAGCGAGTCACACACAGCCAATGTCTCTCTCATCTGTGCTGTGTCACACGGTGACTCAGCGGAAGAGAAATCAGCTCCCTCATCCCCCCTCAGGAATTCTTTTCAGCGAGTCACACACAGCCAATGTCTCTCTCAACTTCCTCATTTCCCCCCTCCCACATTTCTGAGTCCTCCATCACCTTTAAGGTAACGAGCATCCGTTTGGGGACAGCCTTCCACCCCTAAATGTGGTGGTAGATGTCCTTTAAGTGCATTAGAGAAAAGTCCATGTATAACAAATGTATATTGTAATGTATGTAAATATTGTATTTTACCAAAGTTTCACACTTTGATCACAGGAGTGCTGAATGGTTCAGCCAAAAAATGGCAGCCGAACTTTATGTAGGTGACAGATATCATTCAGCAGCCTCCCTGAGCTCGTTCACACAAGGGATAGCACGCTCCTCTGGCTCATTAGAAAGCCGGTCTGCTGGGTTGTCACTTTACAGCTTGACAGCGTCAACCTTCTTCCCAGGCTTTATTACTTACACATAAAGTGGCGTTTTGGCTATTTATACATAGACTGCATTTCTAAGGGATTTTCTTATTTTCCTATTCCATTAAAGCAGGCGATTATCACATACCACATTACCACTCAGTGTAAAGGCTGTAAAAGGTGAGAACTGTTTATACAGGTGAGATACTCCGCTGGCTAGACTAACAATCCGGCTAGAAGAACTGGTGTGCTGGGGGGTATTACAGAACACCTCCCTGTAATACAACAAAAGGAAAGAACAACCAAACGCAAAGAAGCACGGAAACATAGAAGCTCTGCAATATGTATTGTATTATTATGTGGTATTTGTCATTCTTTACTCTTTTTTCATAAATTTTCTAATTCTATAATTTTTAAATATTGGTGGTGTATATGGGGAAATAGTCGCAATTCCCATCTCTGCACAACTTGAACTCAGTTTTCGGGTGTACAAGTGTGATAAATTCCCTATTTTTTTTATCTCACACTTATCATTAAATTTATATTAAAGGAAACCTGTCAGCAGAAATACACCCAATAAACCACTAGCAGTATGTTGTCAAGCAGCTGAACACCTTCCAGTTCATGTTTCTTTCATGGCCCAGTGTGGTGGCATCATCCAGAAAACCTACTCTGAAGTGAGATAAATTGATTGTATAAAGTCAAGTAGGCGGAGATTTTAACACTGAAGTCAAGTTCTCTTCCTCGGAAATAACCTTTATTGTAATTGATGGTCTTACATCTATAGACATCACTAACTAAATATTCTGAAGTCCAATGCATGATGTCAATCAAAGAGGAAGAGGCTAGGAGTTCCCCATCTTAATTTCAGTGATTTTAACTCTCTGCCTCCTTGACTTTATACAACCAACTTACATCTCACCTCAAAATTGATTTTCAGGATGATGCCACCACACAGGGCACGAAAGAAAAAAAAACTAGAAGGTGTTACATTGCTTGAAAATGTTCCCGTAGTGGTTTATTAGACCAACTGCTGATGACAGGTTCCCTTTAAAATTGTATCTTTCATCTGTTTTTCTATCTACTTCTTATATATATCTATGTCATATCTATCTAGCTATCGATCTATGTAATATAATAATAATAATAATACATCTTTATATAGTGCCATTATACTCTTCAGCGCTTTACAGATCATGCATGACATATACAAATGAAATAAGACATACATAGTCATAACATTGTCATATGAAACAATAGCAATGAGGGTCTATTTATCCTCCTCTAGAGAAAGAAGAAGCATCCATGGAAAAACAACTTCTTTTATATAAAGGCTTTTATATGAATAAAATAATAGATGTTTTCCATGGATTCTTCTTTTTTTCTGTTGAGAAGTTTTGGTATAAATTGGAAATTGAGTCATCTATCCGTCTAACTATCATCTATCTACCACCATTTATTACTGAGACACATGGGCCAGAATCAGGGTCATATTTATAGCTTATGCTGAGTACATTTACACTTTACATTTTTGTCACACTTTGTTGATATTTATTAACAGTGAAGAATATTTATCATTTCTTCTGTTTGTCCTTTTTCTTCTATTCTTTTGCACTTTGCGTTTCCCCATTTGCGCCCATTTATCCTTTTCTACCAAAAGTTATGCTGGATTATGGCTGATTCAAAAACTGCAACTCTGGTCGCATAGCTGGCAAAGATGGCGGCATCACAGTAAAATACCACTGAAGCTGCATTTGGACTCCCTTGATGCCCAATGCTGGTTGCAGATTGGGGGACTTGATGCCAACTCATGCTTAAAAAATTGTATTTTGCTATCATTTGCAAAAAAAAGTTACAACAAACTGTGCATATAAGCGTTCCAAAGTAAAATAGAGACATCACAGACATCAAAGGAAAAAAATACCTGCAATAAATTAGAGGCAAAAAAGCACCAAAAAAATTGCAAAAGAAAAGGTTGTTTAAAAAAAGGGATGAATCCCCCCAGTGTTTACGAAGGAGATTGAGAAGAATTTACCTTTTGTTTTTATAGATTATGAACCAAACATACCTTGAGCATGCTGTAGCTACACTGATGCAGAAACATATCTTGTTTAATCCCTGAACCAAATGGTTTTGCTCAAAAAACAATTATAAAATTCATGACCTGTGGAAAGCTGGGTGCATGCAGGGTGCTTTATGTAAACACATTACTTGGACCTGCCTGAACTGTCCAGGACTAATCAACCTGAGCTGGATGACTCATACACAGCAGCTGGGGGATGGTGCAGCAATTGATTACTTCTGGCTGTCAGGGACAACACAGTGATTACAATGTTCTCTGGAGCAGTGAATAATTAGGGTAAGAGGAGGGCACCAGGGCAGCCACAGGAGCGACAGAGCCTCATTATCATAATTCTATAATAGTTTTTTCAGCAAAACCACTCAGCTCAGGGATTAAACAAGATATGTTTTTGCATCAGTGTAGCTGTAGGTATGTTTGGTTCATAATGCAAAAAAAGAACTTTCTGAACTTTCACACCAGAAAACGAATGTGAAAGATAACTACGCTGGACTCCAGTCCCCTACACTAGTCTGCCATCTGCTTCCTTCTGCGCCATTTACTTCAGTTCCCCTTTAAGGTTTATTCTGAACTTATAGTTAAAGTGTTTGCTTTCTTATCTAATACTAAAACATTATACTAAAATCCCAATAATATTATTTCACATCTGTATGAGTTTTTCGTCTGCTTCTTGTCCTCGAGCAGGAAGATTGATCCGTGTACAAGCACTCAGCATTGTATAAGGAGGAGGCTGGCACAGAGGTAAGTATTTAGCAGACAGCTGGCAGGATGTGTGATGACAGGAGGGCATCATCCCTGTAATACGCCTGAGGACTTGGCACCCTGTTTGGACAGCTTTTCACACTCTACACAAAAAGAGCAACAGGAAGAAACAGAGACAACTGTACATCAAGCTCCTCGTACACAAACATCTCCGGCATATTTTACCACGAGGGCAGACGTCCTGCGAGTAACCACTTAGCCATTACACAGGACAACTCGTCCCTGGGCAATCTACTGGTAAAAAGTAGACATAGGCAGTGACCCCCAGGTGCTCCCTTTACCCCAGTCCCTGTTATGTGCCATTTGGCAACCCTTGCTCAGGTAGTAGTCACAAAGGTTAGTTATTAGACTAACCTGGGCAAATTGAGGTCCCCAGCTACTAACCATGGCTATGTGTCCTCCTCTGGCCAAACATAGCCATGGCTAGTTCTTAGAGGCGTCAATTTGCCAGATTCGGCCATCAATCCGGCATAATGTTCAGGTCAGAAGCCCAAACCCCCAAATTGGATTCTGTTATCTGTGTTTAGATTACAGGCGGTCCCCTACTTAAGGACACCTGACTTGTAGATGACCCCTAGTTGAAGACAGACCCCTCTGCCCACTGTGACCTCTGGTGAAGCTCTCTGGATGTTACTATAGTCCCAGGCTGCAATGATTAGCTGTAAGGTGTCTGTAATGAAGTTTTGTTGATCATCCTTGGTCCCATTACAGCAAAAAATATTGAAAATCCAAATGTCAATGGGACAAAAAATTTTTTTTGTCTGGAGCTACTATTATAAAAAATGGAGTTCCGACTTACATACAAATTCAACTTAAGTACAAACCCAGGGAACCTATCTTGTTCGTAACTTGGGAATTGCCTGTACTAGTGAATTGCTAATTGACAGCTATTCATCCTGTCTCTTTTCTAGACTTGCACACTTGGGTTATCCAGAAAACCCTACACCCATATCACCAGGTAAAGGGAATGGCTGTGGTTGTTCACAAATCATGCAGTGGGTACATTTCACAGACCGGCCACATGATTACATGATTCGTGGGGAAGAAGTGACTCCTTGCATCATATATCATCATATATCATCATATATCACTACCTGGCCAATGCACGGTCTATGATTTGGCTGGTGGTCTCAAATAGAACTGGCTGCATATGGTGCCTCATCCATTACAGCTGAGGGGTCTTAGCAATAGATTGGAATTTTCAATACAGTTGTTGACAAACATTCCGAAAATGACCGACCAATCAAAAAGTTTACAAAAAAAATGCATTTCTTTAAGTGCTTTTGAAAATAACAGAATATATACAGGGCCCTTATGTAGGGGAAACTAATCTACAATCTTACGGAAAGACACTGACAAACAATCTGACAAAATTTGGCACCCGCACTGGGATTCACATTCAGACGGTGAGAGATAGACATCTCGATGAAGAGGAGGAACATAGTTATATAATGCAATGGCAGCCAAGGGGAGTGGAAGGTCCAGGTACTGCCTCTGCCTCGCTGGAGAGGAGGTGAAGGCAGAGGATAGTAACTTACAGAGTCTGATTCATTGTTTACACACCCGGCAGTGCCAGCAGAGTCCCACATACTGGAGCGGAGACTATTGTCCTGTTCCTCTAGTGGTGGCATTTAACTCTTTAGCTCCTGATGTGATTTCATGAGGACATCTGAATTAGGAATTTTGTTTTACAATGCAATACCCAATGCACATCTCCATCATATGCAATTGACTTATATATATATATATATCCTGGAAAAGTATATGGTCCCATAAGCTCTAGTATTGACGGAGGTGAAAGAAAGAATATAGATGTACACAGTTTAAATTTCTCTATAAATTAGGAACTCCAGCGCCAGGCGGATAACAATATGCATAAAGGTTCCGGTACATGGACCAACGCGTTTCGCCTCATGGCTTAACCATGATTATGCTGTGATGCGAAATGCGTAGCTCAATGTTTGTCCTGGTGTTTCCATCCATGTACCGGAGCCTACATGCATGTTTTAATTGACCTCAATATAGAAGACTAATACTAGACCCGGCTGGTGCTGGAGTTCCTACTTTATTGAGCGATTACTTTGGGATTTTGGGGCTGGCTATCCCTGCACCGCTGAAGTCTTCATTGGGGAATTGGGAGGTGAGCTGGTGGGGAGATTTATCAAGCTGTCTTAGTTTAAAAAAAGGGCTTAGTTGCCCATGACAACCAATTACAGCTCCCCTTTAAAATATTCATGAGCACTGGTAAAATGAAAGCTGAGCTGTAATTGGTTGCAATGTGCAACTAAGAACATTCTTAAACCTAGACAGCTTGATAAATCTCCCCCATTGTTATTTAATTCACTGTGTAAACTTTATGGCCATTCCAAAAGAATATCTATAGTATCAATGCAGAGAAATATTATGTTTTTCAATATATATATTGAAATTAGTATTTCGGGGCAACATTCAGCTTCAGAGTTTATGTTCCGCTTCACAGGGGGAGTGTGGCAATGTTATTCAAGGTTATTTGGAAAGTAATGGGTGGTGGCAGTTGGTTCCCCGAACCTGGTGGCCACGCCCACAGGGCATTGAAGCGCTCATATGCATATCAATTAAATTAAGATTCCTCTGCATGTGCTGTGTAATGCTCTAGTTTTCCTGTAGGGATATTAAACACTTCCAGTTCTTGTACAGATTACAGGTTTCAACAGAAAGGTTCTCCTAGGTTACTGATTTCCTTTCTCCAGCTATATTCACACCTGTAGACATTTTACATTTGTAGTACAAAAAAGAATTGCAAGGAAAATTAGCAAGTATAAAAAGCACATTAATCTTTTATGCATGCAGAAAGGAGAGGAAACAAAGGAAAACAATGGAGATGTAATTTCTTCAGTAGCTGTGAATCAAGTTTCCACCAATCAGTTTACTTTTATGAGAGTAAATGAAGGCTTGTATTTCTACAGGTGTTAACTCCACCCAAAAATATAGGCTTTTTACTACTACATCTACCATCCATATCCATCATGATAAACCAGGGACACTTACTCATAGATCCAGGTTCTGTGACTGTGGAAATTGTCTTATATTTGTTATCCATGGCCTCCTTCCTTCTTAATCAACTTATAAAATTAAACTAATGAGCCTGAAGGGCTCTGGAGGGGGACTGTTCCACGGTTCTCCCCTCTCCTCCCTCAGCACTTCCTCCATCACTCTGCCTGATGTAATCTCACTGCGGCACAGGAGGTTTTACCACACAGTGGGAGGGGGAGAGTGCTCCTGCACCAGTAGTGGATTATAATATAGGCACTTTGGGCTGTAGTTTGGAGTCCATGGGCACCCAAACCCCCCACCAAATTAGGAGTAGGACCTTCACCACGAAATCCTCGCATATCTGTTCCGGTTCTCAACACACATACGCACAAGAGCCATTTCAGGACCTTTGAAGGTCCTGAAACTGCAGAATGAAGCAGTCAAAAGGGGCGCATCCCTCATTCTCCAAGAAGCTGATTCTAGTACCATATGTAGGAAGTGACTTCAGACTTGTAGGGGCAATAATATTCATACAGCCCAGGGCCCATGGAAGTATCAATCCACCTATGTTCTGCAAATTTAACCGCCTGTGAATCTACAGCACGGAGGAGATCTGGTAGCGCTCCCATTGCCCTTCTGGCTAATAAGCATAATTTTAAAAGTTGATTTTAAAAAGAAGGAAGCCATGGATTACAAATATAAGATTACCAATGTCACTGTCCCTGGATCTATGAGTAAGGCTACATTCACACTGCTGTTGCCCGCCGTACCGTAGCACGGCAGGCAACGGCAGCGTGTGGGGAGTGGAGGAGGAGGTGAGCGCAGCTCACCCCCGCCCCTCTCCATAGGAAGATATGGCGCACGGCACCGTACTACGGAGAAAGATAGGACATGTCCTATCTTTTTCCGGGGTACGGAGCGGTACGGTGCCACACGTGTGCTTCACCGCACCGCTCCCGTAGAGCGCCGTGTGCCCATTGCCGTCTATGGGGGAAGTATATCGGCCGTATATACGTCGGCCGTATATGCGTCCCCCTTGCGGCAGTGTGAATGCAGCCTAAGTTCCCCTGGTTTATCAAGTTTTGTTTTGATGGTAGATTTCCTTTAAAAATGAGAAGCCCTTACCCATAGTGAAGAACAGAGCTTCTAGTTCACTCTGAGGCTAAGTGTAGTATAAATCTATATTTCATGAGTCCATTCAATGGTTACTGTATTTTTTTTTAGTGTAATTTTTTTTTACTTTGAAGATATTTAAAGGAAAAATACATGTTCCAGGATTTCTGTTCTTAGTATAGGTGATCAATATTAGACCAGCTGTTTAAAGGGGTTGTCTGAAGGTTGAAAAATATGGCTGTTTTTTTCTAAATACAGCGCCACCCCTGATCATGGCTTGTGCTGGTATTGCAGCTCAGCTGTAACCCGATGAATGGAGGATAGTTGCAATACCACATACTAACCATAGTCAGGAGAGGAGCTGCCATGTTTTTCAACCTCCCATTGAGTGTCACATACCTGTAATCACATGACTTGTCTGGAACTGTAGTGCCATATACAACCACTATAAAATGTATGGCGCTGTGCTTGGCAAAGAGTGAAAAGTCCAAATGCTGCTGAGTGGAGGTCCTGTGTGTGCCCCCAGACATTGATCTAATATTTTTTTACCCATCCTGAGTGATTAATAAAAATTCCTTGAATTCCGTTTTATCATTGCATTAAAAATGTAGGGGTCATTAGAAATTGGTTTGGGCATAACAAGGCTTATTTGTTTTCTATGAGCATATAATGAAGCATATAATAAGCTTCCTCCAAGGGGACATCATCAGCTTTTAGTATAAGAGAAGAGCCCCCCAGTTCCTATATCCTACCATGATTGCAGTATATAATGAGTGTTAATGAAGGGGAACTGAACATTTCTACTATATTAAAAGCAGATGCACCTTTACATTGTACAACCAATTGTCTGTTGTTAGGGTGATGTGGTCCTAAAGCAAATAAGGGTATGTGTGTAACAATGCTAATCCACAGTGTAATCCTTGCCGCAGTCTTATTGAATGGCGAGGGCCTCGGGGTGTCCGTCCCCCTGCATACCAAGCACGCACAAATGTATGGACGCATAACTAAAATTAGGGGATAATAGAAGTTGTCATATGTAATGTCATTAGCATGGCGGAATCCAGTATCACCAAACTATATATTTTTATTTTTACCCTTATTACTCCCATAAAATCAATTAAAACACCACCCCCCCCCCCTCCCCCGTGGCAAGATCCTTTTTAATGCGTTTTGCTCTTTCCATGCCTAATTCACATTCTAAACATCCCCTCCCCTGCAATTACCACTTCATCCTCCTGTTGGGACAAACAGAAAATTATTTGCCTGAAAGACCCCCCTCATTATGGTGATTGTATCAGAGACTTCATTAACTGCATCCAATTTTAGGCTATTCTCATGGATTCTCTAATACGTTTCTCATAGGAGGAAGCCAAAAACATGGTGTTACGGTTTGGAAATCAATGCTGTCTTAAGGTGTAGAGGACTTTGGGCCACTATATGATATATGGGCACAATATAGAGGATAACATGGTGATAAGTAAGGGTCCATCTGATGGGTCCCCACCAATTACTAATTGGAGCAGATGATTAGTGGGGTCCCAGTGGTTACACCCAAAGTAAAAAGCATGATAACGTTAGGATAGATTAAATTACATTTTGCACTATCGACTTTAAATCTGGGCGATTTGGGACACTAAACCACCCAGAAGTCCTTATGGATCAGTGGTTTAGTGTCCAAAAATTTCCTTTTAGCTAGTCCCTCTGTGCCCACTGTTAAAATAAAAGAAAAACTTTATATTAACCTCATTCCCCGCACCAGCCCAGTCGCACAGTGAAGCTGGCGTGGCACACCACGGCTTCACTGCGCATGCGCCGTGGGTGCACACTTGCACAATGAAACCAGGCAGTACTGCATAGGCTTCATTGAATTACCGCATAGGCATGGGGAGGAACACAGATGGGTCTAATGCGTCTCATTGGACCCATCTCTAGGTAACTATAAAGGTTTTTTTATAACGGGCACAGAAAGACTAGCTAAAGGATGATTTGGGACACTAAGCCACCAGTCTATAAGAATCTGTGGGTGGTTTAGTGTCCCAAATCGCCCTAACAGGTCCTTTTTGAACTATCCACATAAAGTGTCCTCCACTTGGACCGATCGATCAGATTGCATCATTCAATAAGTGCTTAGTTTCCCTACAGCACCACCTCAGGAGAAAAGACGTATTACACATTATTTATTTCAATTGTTGGCTCCTCCATACCTCCATTTTATGACTTGTTCCCATGGTCATAAATGTTATAGTTGCTTATATTCATTGTAAAATACAATTTTTCTGATCTAATGTATGAAATTTGTTTAAAAAAAAAACCCCAATCATATCAAGAATGATCATTTTTGCAATGTAAAATAATATAAATATTAATATTATATAATATAATAATATGAATATAAAACTAGGACATTTGTTATATGGTCAGGACATGTTTGGAATTTAGGTTTACAACTTTTGACTTATCCAACTTTGGGCACTACTTAGTTTTTTTCCTTAAAAAATGGAGGACATACGCATATGGGTGAAAGGTGCTGAAAATGATAACATGAAGTTAATGCTTAATCTATCCATCATGCTTTCTAGCAGTTTGTGAGACTTTGGTATGGGAAGGGTTAAAGGAGGAGGCATGGCTTCTTTATCACTGGTAGCTTCATAACTGCCCCACACAATGGGAACAATTAGTTGTCCTTGCACCTCGTTAAACAACGCATTAGCCAGAGAATAGTTAATTATCCACCAAACAAAACACGTTTTTTTCCCAGCAGAAGCTCAAGACTATGAATACAGGGAGGTAGAGCTGGAAAGGTGGATTAAAACCATGGGTGGGGGGTGGACAAGAAGCCCACCGGGGACGATGGAGACAGTTTATACATATCCATTGCCTGCATTGTAGTTTGAGGCAGTAGTAACAATTAGTAAAATGTATACAGCAGGACTTGGTTCATGATGAGCTTTATTACACATAGAAATGACAAATTTATATCAATGATAATTTTTTTTTAAAAGTAGCTATAAAAATACTATAATTAAAATCGAATAATTGTCTATGAAATGTTTGCTCAAATTTCCAAAACCCAAATCAGGAGATAGGTTGGGTTAAGGGAGAACTGAGATACTAATCTTACGACTATGTTTTGGTTCTGACCCAACAACTTTTTGACACAGTCAGTAGTGGTTTATAAATGGGCAGTTTAGGCCCAAAGCTTCTACGGGGCGCCTTGTCCACTCAAACCACAAACCAAGTTTGATACTGGCCTCATGAAATCCTTATATACAGGTGGTCCCCTACTTAAGAACACCCGACTTACAGACAACCCCTAGTTACAAACGGACCTCTGGATTTTGGTAATTTACTGTACTTTAGTCCTAGGTTACAATAAACATCTATAACAGTTATCAATGGTGCCTGTAATTAAGATTTATTGTTAATCCTGGTTCTTATGACAACCCAACATTTTTAAAATCCAATTGTCACAGAGACTAAAAAAATTTTGACTGGGTTTACAATAATAAAGTATACGGTTCCGACTTACATACAAACTCAACTTAAGAACAAACCTACAGAACCGATCTTGTATGTAACCCGGGGACTGCCTTTATATGTGCCGGCACTCGACAAAAGAGTATACAAGAGCCATTTTGGTGCCATTGAACATCCTTCAAAGGTCCATGAACTGCAGAACTTAAAGCCACCAGAAAGGACTTCTCCTTTCCAAGTGAGCTTGGTTCTGGTTCTGTAAGTATTTAGAAAATGTGAAACCATTAAAAAAAATTTAATTTGGTAGGGCCCACAATTTTGGTGGTGGTTGTGAGGAGGAGACTATACCCCATAAACTGAATGGAAATAGACCCTAGTAGTCCCCAAATTGTTGTCTTGTGCTGGACATCTGTGGTCTATTATTGGATTGAGCTTGGACTGGTGGATCTTCTGGAACTCTCTCACATACTGAAATCAGGAAAGGGCCTATTTTATACCTTCGAATGCATTTGACTAACACTGAGATCTTGCAATATGGTCATAAAATCTGTGAATTCTTACAGATGAGATCTTAAAGATAATGGAGTCAGGTGAAATAGCTGTTTAGTGGCCTCGTTTGCATATGTATGGTAAGCCTAAAGAGCCCGATAGGACAATTATTGAGAACAAGTGTTTCTAGGAATGCCTGTTCCTGATGATTGTCCTATGGGATTGTACTGCTGATCAGCTGACCAAAAAGCAAATGCGCTTTGGTTCAATGAATGCAATATAAAAATGCTATAGTATCAGGAGCACATAGCACCTCATGTACAGTGCTAATAAACATTGCAGCCAAATCCCCCATTTCCTTCCATTGACTTTGGATTGGCCTGTGTAAATAGTAATGGTCATGTTTCTCTCTGATTGTAGCTTGTTCTGGCTGGGACTGGTCAGTGTAAAAGAACCTTAAGACAAACAATCGATTAAAGCTGACTTTACACATTGGATAAAGTACTAGCTGAACCTGACAATATCAGCTATCTAATGTGTATTGGGGCCTCCAGAGTTGGGGATAGTAACAGATTATAATATGAGCGGTTTGGGTCGCAACTTCTTCCCAAGGATTCTAAGGGACCCATGGCCATCCAAACTCACAACCAAGTATGTTATTGCCCGGTAGAAATAATAAAGAGAAGGAGCTCCACTCCAGAAATCTTCATACAAATTTGTTGGCTCAAATATATAATGTATACAAGAGCCCTTCCAGAACCGTTGAAGGTCCTCCAAAGAACCTTAAACTGAAGAACTGAAACCCATCAGAAATTAAGCCCTTCCTTTTCCCCAAGTTTGGTTCTGTATATAGATAGTAAATATCAAACCATTGAAAGAATAATTAGACTGAGAGTCTACGATTTTGATACATCCCAAGGAACCCATCTTAATTCATCCCTGGTTGTGGTGTAGAAGAATCAGGCAGATGGATTTCAACATGGCTGTTTGTTGAGGAGATAATCTGCTTTCTCCCCTCTCCATATTCTGAATAATCAAAATATTTTCCATTATGAAGCATCGGATGGAGCATGCCACAGAGATGTTGAACTTTGTGTGGAGAAACCTCAGAAAAACCAAAAACATATGGAATGTCTCAATAGACTCCATAGACTGTGAGTGGTGTACAGCTTTGTACATCACAAATATTATTGAGCCGGGATACGGCCATAATTATGAGACAGTAACTTGTCCAGACCTATGCTCAGAATGGATTCTTGAGGACAAAATAAGTAACTGACCATAGAATCTACTCAATCTTTGATATCTTGAAGGCATCTCCATATGTCTATCCCAAAGATCTGTCTGTAGCCCCGTCCCCTAGAGAATTATGACTCCTGCAAAATGACAAATTATGAGCATGCCCTGTGTTTTGCTTAATAAACTTTATGAATGTGAATTCAGAACACATTCAGGGGTGAAGGCAGGCGATCTCCGAACTGAGTCAATACTGAAGATGCAGCCACCAGTCCATAAGGAACTAATCACTGGTAACATGATAGGCTATAAAATGTCACAAAAGCGTCTGTTTCCAGTGTGTAGCAATTGTCTCAGCAAACAGGAATGTGTAAGGCATTAATTAGAAAAGTGTTAATTCATTTAAGGCAATGATTAAACTTGTGTTAATATTGTGCTAGTTAAACCTTCTTTGGTGGGTGATAGAAGAGTAGAGGGGCAGCCTCTGTGGTGTATACAGTACGCTATAGATATGTAGATGCTTATGGGAGCTTGCCGCATGGATAACAATGGGGAAAGTTTACCTGATGCTTTAGACAAAGACAAAAGCTTGGAATATCCTTGAGTACAGTGGATATACATTACAGGGTGATGATCAGCTGTGGCCTAATAAGGGGAGTTAAAAGACTTCATAAAATATAAAAAAACAAGATAAAGTCAGTGTGTAGGGATCTCATGGTAGAGGATGGGGTCTATAGCCACCTGTAGGCTCTGTACATATCTCATTCATTGAATACATGTAGCAGAAAAATTCTGTGGAACATATTTTTACTTCCTATGTTCCGAGTTTTACTTAAAATATATTGCATGACATTGTCCCTATTGTCATAGCCAAATCTCAGTTCCCAATTTTGGTTCCAAAATCTTAAAGAAATCCACTTTCCTGTATAGACGATTTATTCTTTGTAATGGCAGTACAGTATGTCATGACAATATACAGTTGCATATGAGGTATGGGGATTACTTCTGATCTACATGGTTGGATTTAGATTGTCCATACATATTGGAAAGCAGTCGGCTGAACGTTCCATCAATAATCTCTCCCATCATTTCCATAAACATTCAGATTGCAGCTTAGTTGCACATGTTCTGCATCGAGGGAAGCCCCTTAGGCTGTGTTCACACACAGGGGCTTATTTACTAAGCATCCGCGGCCGCACTCTTATCGGTTTTTACGACGTTTACGGGATTTGTGCCACTGTGACAGGTATTTAACTGGGGATTGTGTCACATGCAATCGGATTGTGGCGATCGGGGGGTGGGCCGTCAGATGATCCGACTGATTCGGACTAATATTTAAATTGTGTCGCAATCAATGCACTTACATGCACCGGGAAGAAGAAGGTGAACTCTGTCGAACCTGAGCGGGGAAGAAACACATGCAGGATATCAGGCGCACGATCTTAGTGAATCGTGGCACAGTGCATGATCGTCAGACAATACACTTCGGGTGAACTCTGTCGGCTGGGTAAGTAAATGTGCCCCACAGAGTTTTGAAACACAACTCAACAGCTGCAAGACGGGGCTTTGCTCGATCGGAGATGTGTTTCGTAGATGCAAAAAAAATACAGGGGCCTCCTTACCAATCACTATAGTGGAAATGCATCTACGATCAGGCCAACCCTCTCCCCCTCTGCCTTTGTGTTGGGTTTCAAAATGCTACCCAAACCCTGTGTGTGAATGCCGTCTTATATCTGTGAAGTATCGGACATGTTGAACGTGCCAGACCCTCCATGTATCTTGACCCTTTGGTCTGAAGACCTGAATGTACATGAGTTGGCTATCCAGTCTTGTCAAACTCATGGCATATATGGTTTGTGTCATCCTACAATTTCCAGTACAAATGGACAGTATGGCCACCTTACTAGTGTACATAGATAAGACCATTAGAGATGGGAGGACCTGACCATCGGTCGCGTGACCTGGACGTATTTCTGAATTGACTGGTGAACAGCCAGAGCCAAACATAGCCATGGCTACTTGCTAGGGAGCATCAATCTGTACCTATCGGAAAATACATTTGTTTTGCGTGGCCAAACGGAAACTCATACAGGAACGTTGGGTCCACTCATCTGTAAAGACCATTTATGGTAGAACAATCAAAATAAATATCAGTATATGACCATGTTTCCTCAAAATAGAAGAGAAGAAAACCAAAATTGTCGCCAACACATCTTACTTGGTCTGGTGCTGAAGACTAATGGGGTTTAAAGTGTAAGATATGGATGATGGTTGTGGAAACACCTTCCTGTCTATCGTCTTCTAAGAAAATTCCCATGGGATTTCACAGACTTAGTAAAAGGCAGATGAGTGCCTCAACTTTTGTCCACTAAAAGTCCATGTCCCTCCACTTAGTAACAAAATGGGGCTGTTTTTCTTAACAGACCATAAATCAGGCTGCATCTGGCTTACTTTGAGATCTTCTGCTATCTCAAGCTTTCACATCCACCAGAGACAGGAAGTGAAGCAGCGGGAGGAATGCCTGGAAGAACAATCACACAGAAATCCACTTTTAATATTTCACACAATAAGTAAAATGATTGGTTTAGGGAAACAAAACGGCTTACACTACAAGCCAGGAAACTGGTCCTGTCCATGTAGAGCCCCAATTCTGAGATGATATGTGGTTCCCTCCACCAGAACAGAGCCAGAGAAGTGCATGGCAGCTGCACCGGAGCCCAACAACAAGGGCACCCATTACAGCTCATAGGCAGCAGTTAGTGATGACAGCGGAGATGTAGTGCACAGATTTACTCACCTCTACTAA